>JAIQCW010000076.1:0-56942 GCA_020283715.1 Cytauxzoon felis
GAGCTGACGGTAGGACTAAAAGAGGTGGAGTGGGAAAGGATGTTGCTGTGTATATCTATTGGATTTAATTAATAATTATAGTTATTTGTATCATTGGAATTGATTGATAAGATTTTGTCATTTTTGTCACCATTATACTCATTATATTTTACTAAATTATACCAGTAAGTTTGATGTGATTTATTATTTGTACTATTATTAGGCGTGAAAAACGTTATAATGAGCATAGTGAATATTGGGCTGGTGTATTAAAGGCTGAGAAATTAGATTGTGAGAAATTGAATTATGTGCCTAAATTTGATTGGAGATTGGACTATTCGAGCGTCTTTGATGATGATCCTACAATTGTCGAATTATCTATTACTGAGGACATACCCAATAATATCATTAGATCTACAAGACAATTAACATCATTTGCTATTGGTCAATCTATTAATATGAAAAGTAAGGGATGATGAAATTTATCTCCAGATTTTTTTAGACTTTAAAGACCATAATGATGTCTTTCATAAAGCCTTACCCGAGATTTTATTAAATAAAGTATAATTTATTTAAAATTATCTACACATTATCCCATACAGGTATGGATCAATGAATGTAAAAAACGTATCAATCCCGCCTTCACTATATCATCATATCTAAGGTTCGATTAATTTATGGGGATAAAAACACCATAATTCTATCAGGATAATATATGGGTTGATGGGTGATGATGTTGTTATGTTAGTAAGGAATGTGATTAAAGACAAATTCAGAGATGCGGAATTTATAAGAAAATTAATAAAATTATGCACATGCACTTCAATCCTAGACGTCAATATCGGAGGAAAACTCATCAAAGTCTTCAATAAAGCACTCGAATTCGATAGACATTTACAGGTATACAATAACAACCTACAATCATAATCCAACTACGTCTTGCCCCCTATCTTCTATTGCAGTCGAGGTTCAATCCTACTCTTCTTTCCACCTCTACTTCCACTCGCCGTGGAGGCCTCCTTATCTACTTCCCCCTTCGCTTCCCTGAGATCAGCTACGGGTTTTCCACTTGAGGTCAATAGTCACTATCTTCCACTACTTTATTTTTACTTCCAAAATTCGAAGGAATTTCATCATTTCTGGGGAAACTACTGAAGATTGTGGAATAAATATTGGATGAATATCTGATATCAATACTTCATTCAAAAGGAACATTAATGCTTTATCTATTTCTATCATCCTCACTTCATTCCAATTTATATTGATTGAGATATCCTTACAAACATACATATGGTCACTTTAGACATATCTCGTTGAGATTAGAAAATAACCTCAATTGGAACCCGCAGCTGATCTACGGGAAGCGAAGGGGGAAATAAATAGAAGAGCTCCATGCAATGGGAAATATGGACCTCAGGTGGAACGGTAGGATAAATAAATGTGGACTGGATCTACCGTTGAAAGATGATTGATTTATTTATTTATGTGATATAATTAATTAACATTACAATATAGGTTGAATCGATGGATATGATAATAATTTATGATATAATTTCGAGGTAATTTTGAATAGTTAATATGGAGTATATATAATTTATAGATTTATTCATAGGATATTTGATTTAATTGATGATTGTGTTTGTAGTGTTCATATAAATTGGTTATCTGATTCATATATATTACAATATTTGATATTACAAATATTTACATTTTATAATCTTATTACACGACAAGTACCATTAATTAAATTTTCAAACATATCAGAAATACAACAATATTTCATTGAAAAATGTATAAATAGATTCATAAATGAATCAATTTTATCAAAAATATTGAAAATTTTCTTCCAAATCATTAATTTTGAACGTAGCAGTTCTACCGGTACTTTTATCGCACATTTACACAACACCAATGTCATTGAACAAATACGAAATCATACTATCTATATCATCAATAACATCACATTATATGCACCAAATACACTCGCATTCCATGTATTACACGAAATCAATCAAGTTCGTTTATTACATCATTATATTTTATACCTCTACAATCATCATCCACTTGAGGTCCATCCTTGTCTTCCCCACCTTTCATTCCACTTGAGGTTACAACCTTGTCTTCCACTAGGCGTAGAGCCTCTTCTATTTAGTTATCTCTAAAGAGTAGAGCCACTCCCGGGGATCGTGGCGGTAGAGAAGGTAGTGATTGGACCTCAAGTGGAATACCTGGAAGCGATCTACGGGAGCTGGAAGGGGAAGTAAATAGAGAAAGCTGTCTGCAAGACGACTTCAGGTGGAAGATGTAGACTTCTAGTTGAAGTGTTCGCTGGATATATAAATTTACATAATTTTTTTTCAGCAACGTTATCGTGATAGGTTATCGTTACGTTCTAGTTTGATTGATTCATTATTATATCGATTATATTTATCATCATTGCATATAAAATTTCAATTATTTGTGTGTAAATCTAGAATTGAGCGTGTAATACATTATGATTTTATATGGTTGAGATCTAATTGTAAGTTTGAGTGATTTTTTTTATATTCTCATCAATAGGTTTGAATGTTGAAGAATGTTTTATTGTATTTACATCAAAATTGATTTATTTTGTTGTATTAAAAAGGGATAATTTTAAGATTTTAAAATCATTTAATAAATTCACATTATATTCGGTGGATGATGGCACACTTTACATTTTAGAAAAGGTTTGAAATTTATTACAGCTTATAAATCCAAATTTTCAGGATGATGATTGGATTATCTTTACAACTAAATATTTAAATTATAATGATTTACGTCACTTCATCAACGGTACCACTACAACACTTTTATATGATGGCGTCGAAAAACTCATTGAATGTAAACCAATACATATTAACCTCTGCAAAATCAATAACGATATCAAATTAATATCCAGAAATGAATACACCATCTACATCTTCAATATCAACTTTCAACTCTTATATAATGAACTAAATAGAGGTTTGTATATCACACAAACGATCATTGTGATTCTCCCACATTATGTGCAATACAACTATCTTCGTCTTACAAACAGCTCTCCACCTGAGGTTACAACCTCTTATCCCACTCGCCGTGGTGGCATCTCCTAATTACCTATCCCTAAAGGGTGGAGCCACTCCCAGAGATCGTGGCGGAAGTGTAATGATTGGACATCAAGTGGAAGTGGAACCCGAGAACGATCTACGGGAGTTTGAGGGGGAAGTAAATAAAGAGCTGACGGCAGGATTGACCACAGATGGAGTGGCTAGTGGAAGAGAGGTGTGACAGATTAAATCTTTGTTGTATATCGTATGGTCTGTGATTAACAAATTGTATTATAGTTGAAGATGTTGAGGACAAGATAATATTAAAATCGTTTATACAACCGAAATTGGATGAGAAGGTATTGAAGAGTTATAGAATAAAATATATAAATTTATTGCAAATGATTGAAATTGATGATATAAATGAGGTTAGTGTGATTGAATTATTTCTTTTACCTCTATAGATTCAATTTAAAGATGAACTTCAAGTGATTATATTCAATAGTGAACAAGATGAAGATGATGAAGAAGACGAAGGTTTAAATTTAACATTTATTAATGATACATTAAGAGAACGATTTAAAAGAACATTAGCACAAGCTATTTCAAATGAGCCATGGCTACGCCAATGGAAAGAATCAGACGAATAATTTTAAATTTCTATAACAATACACTATTATATACAATGCCAATGATGATACACCACATATCCAAATATTCCTATAATTAATATGAAATTTTTCATTGAAATTACTTCGTCCAAGTCCTGCAGACAACACTCCACTAGAGATCAAATCCAACTCTCTTCGTCTTGCAGAGAGCTCTTTTAATTACATATCTCTAAAGAGTGAAGCCACTCCCAGAGATCGTGGCGGAAGTGTAGTGATTGGACCTCAGGTGGAGCGAGATAACAGTGGTAGTGGAAGATATTTCCTTACCTTTTATTTATATTCTTGAGTTTATTTTTGGAGAATAGTTTCATTTCATTGACAGTTTCGATTGAGTTGTTATGTGTTTCACGTACATTTTTCTCTAGCAATTGTATACCTTCATCTTGAATTGTTACAATGGTTGCCAAATCTTTAAATATATCCTTGGCCTATAGAAGAATGTTAATCCGAAAGAAATATCTAAGTGGAACACCCGGAGCTGATCTCAGGGAAGCGGAGGGGAAGGTAAATAGAAGAGGCTCCACGCCTAGTGGGAAGACCTCGGATGGAGAGGTGGATGATGACCTTTGGGTAGAATATTTTGGGTTATGTACCTGTTCGATTTGTTGTTGTAGGTTTTTGATACCTTCGCTTCTGGTTTTGAGTAGTGTATCTGTTTCAGAAGATCGTCGATCGAATTTAAAGAGTGGCCTTTAAAGGTGTTAAGAATTTAAAATTAAATCTTACATGAGTTGTTCTTCTTCATAATCTGATCTTGCCTCATTGATGAATTGTGTATCAATAGTATAGCCATTGTTGGTATCTACTGTTGATGCATCATCGATGGAATCGTTTGAAATTGAAATTTGTTTAACCAATTCTGATACTTTATGTACTTTGGATGCTTCACGTTTGAATTGTGATGAAATTTTCATGAAATGATCTTCGTTAAACACCGAAGGCGATTGTTGTACCTGTAAATCCCATTCAGATAAATACCCTTCCGTAACGCTTATTAATGCGTGCACATTTTCTAATTTTGTACGTACAGTCTCTACTAGGCGTTTAGATACGTATTTATTGGACAATTCACCAAACTATAGAATGATAAATGAGATGATGAGAAATTATTTAACTATAATAAAAAATGACAGTTCAAAACTCACATTATGTTCAATGTAGAGTATATCAGATTTAATGTGCTTAATATTGTTCGTTACAAGCTTCTCGTATCTGAAATCGGAATCTGTGCCTATAAATTGAATTAATTTATAAAAATTAAACTAATATACCATAAGCTGGCCCTTGAAATTTTGTATATTCCATATTAACTGCGATATTTATAAAAAATTATTATGATAGCTATACAATGTAATGGATGAGAGATAGCTCTTCAATACGAGAGAAAATGGTGTCTAAATCCAAGTCACACATCAATTATGCATGATAGAAATTAATCTAACATATATAATCCAATCAAATATAATAGTTCATGTGTAATTATCATAATATTCTATACCTCTACATAGACCCTATAATATTACTACCTACCTCAATAGGTGAGGTATACTATACCTTGGGTAGCAAACATGTTCTCATATAAATAAAATACACATTTCTACATAGATTAATATACATTTATATATTATTTTAAATGTTTTATATGATGTAATAACCCAGTCATCTATAAAACATACTTGTGTCGTGTCTAATGTCGTTATGAAGCCCGTCCTTCATTTAGAGGAGTTTTACAGTGATTTAACAATTTTAAGCTGATTTTTCTACTATAAACAATGTAAAAATGTAATATTTGTATATATTTTGTATGAATTTTAATGTAATCATGTAGAATGTTCATGTAATACAATGTCAGACAGTGAAAATGATACTGGAAAAAAGAGTTTAAATCTCGTACACCCCGAAAATAGAGCCATTTATAAACACTTTCTAGCTCTACGAGAATTCCACAAAAAATCCAAATCATTCAAAACATCGTTATGGATAAATAAGGTTTGTTTTGATATAATAAATCTTCCTAATTCCACTCGGCTGCAACTAAGATATTTAGTACAATTATGTGTTCCTTTGTCTTGCAGACAGCTCCTCTAATTACTTCCCTCCAGCTCCCTGAGATCAGCTATGGTTGATGTGTGTTTATATATTAGAATTGAGGATACTCTTGGAAATAAAGATTACCAATACGGTACTGCTGAAGCAACTCCAAATGTTGGTGATGGTACTTATAGAGATAATGCTACACTAGTTTCTGATAATGATGATCTTTGTAATAGATGGTGGGCAGTTGCCAATAAAATGACTGACGATGTTAAAAAACTTCATGAGGCTTGGAAAGGTTGGGATAAAGATCCTATTAAAGTACATCTAATTATATCTGGTATAATGACTGGAATATCATTCTTCTATATATTCATGGAGTTAGTTAGTACATTAAATGAGGAATTTATGAGGTCATTTATAGTTGAAGCCATGGTATTTTCTACATTTAGCGTTACTGCAGTATTTTTCAATCTACATATAGGAAATTATCAGGATAAAGTTAAGCTTAAAGAGGTTGATATTCAAAAGGCCAATTTAGAATATACGGGATATGACAAGTGTTATAAAGGACCCGCTGGAAAACTTATTGAACAAACTGGTACAACTGTATCAGCTAACACATTTTCTTCTGCTGATGTAGTTTACTTTAAAGTGACAGCAGCAGGTACTCCTCCTACAGTACAAGTTAAAGACGGAATTACTTCTATTATTGATCAAATTAAAGAACTAGTTGTAATGAATATAAATTGGAATGAAGTGAGCTTAAGTAAACTCAATACAATCATTAAATTCCTGTTCAATGAACTATTGATGTTAATATTTCATCCAATATTCATTGAGATATCTTCAAGAGTTCCCCCAGAAATGCAGGATTTTCCTTCAAATTTCGAGGTAAAATGAAGTTAGTGATTGGACCTCAGGTGGAGAACCCGTAGCCGATCTCTGGGAAGCGGAGGGACAACTAAATAGAGGAGCTGACGGTAGGACGACCTCGGGTGGAATTATAGTGGAATGAGGAGTATGATTGGACATAGGGTTGAAAGTACATTAGGTGTTACGTGTTAATTCAATTATTATATAGGTATTATCATCATTGCGTAAGCATCCATTACCATTAAGATCGATAGATGATGCATTGATGTTATCTGGTGTTGGTGAGAATACGAGTAAATTTATATCTGGGTGAGTATTATTTGAAGTAGATATATATGATATATTTATAGTGTGATTGAAAAATATGGTAATAATGATAATGATGAGATGGTATTGTGTAGATATATTGAGAGTATATATGATCGTATAAGATTATTTATAATAAAAAATGAATTTGGTAAATTAAAAAAAGATGAAGAATATGATGAGATGAATTTATATAAGCCTGTAATATATTCAAGTTCATGGACATTTTTATTAATATTAGGTTTATATACAAATAATGATAATAATAGGATATCATTATTAGAGATATCAGATTTATATATTGAATTAAATAAAAATATACCACAATGTAAATTAAAAAATTGGTCATTTTTAAAATGTTTAATTAATAAAGGTATAATAGATTTTATATTACCAGGACAATCACAACAATCAATTAATGATTATATACATCGTTATAAAGATAAATATATATATGGATTAACTTTATATGGTAGAAAATGTACTGAATCTATATTATCTACATTTGATTATCCTATTTTATTATCACATTCAAATGATATTTTATCATCTGGTATTAATACACCAACTAATACTATTAATGAACAATTAATTATTAATAATAAATTTAATGAATTAAATAATCTCAAATCTATTATTACACCAAAAAATTTACCTGATGATAATAATGTTAGGCTACAATTCTATAATCTACTCAAAGATACATCCAAAGATGATGATTTCTTTCAAATACCATCACCCAATCTCAATAATAATACAAATTATCCAAATATATATACAACACATGAAATTGAATCTACCGCTCCCAATATATCGTCTCCTCGTCTTGCAGACAGATCTACACCTGAAGTACAATCCAACTCTCATTCCACTCGCCGTGGTGGCTCTTCCAATTATCTATCCCAAAAGGGTGATGCCACTCCCGGAGATCGTGGCGAAGGTAGAGGTAGTACTGGACCTCAAGTGGAAACCTCAACTGTAATACCTGGAAGCGATCTACGGGAGCTGGAAGGGGAGATAAATAAGAAAGCTGACGGCAGGACCTCGAGTGGTAATGGAATAAATGGATCATCTATGGAAGTATGTGATACTAATTGGGAAGAACCTAAAATTCTTCCTGGAGAAGTGAATTTCGACTTAAAAGAATATGAATCACCTATGGCTAATCTAAGGGAAGCGGAGGGGGAAGTAAATAGAGGAGCTGTTCGCAAGACGACCTCAAGTGGAAAAAATGGAGTTAAAGTAGAAACTACGGTAAAAGAAGGTCAATCAGATGATATTGTGCCACCAACATTGACATATTTTATAGATTTTACTGATGAATCTACCAAAAGTAATAGTAAATCATCTAAAAAAAAATCATCAAATATTAAAAATAAAAATGCCCCCAAAGAAAAATCCAAAAAAAATAAAAAAATTGTACAAGTCACTTCACCTGTTGATGGTTCTATGTACATAACAGAATTTGATCGTAATAATTATAAAAGTTGTGGATTTACTACGGATGGTAAAGGTATATATGATATTGATGCTATGTCAACAAATCTAAATGAACCTAATCATTTAGATCCTCTCAATGAAATTTCCAACCAAGATTACCCATCAAAAATTACAAATACCTCTGATCCCACCGTAGGTCGTCCTGCCGTCAGCTCTCCTAATTACCTATCTCTAAAGAGTAAAGCCACTCCCGGAGATCGTGGCAATAAACCCGTAGCTGATCTCAGGGAAGCGGAGGGGGAAGTAAATAAAGGAGCTGACGGCAGGACGACCTCAGGTGGAAGTAGAGGTGACAAAAAGAGATCATCGATTGACATGTATAAGACACCGAGTCCTATCAGAGATGATGATTTATATAATTATATTAAGTTGTCTAGTACATCTGACGAATATAAAACACCAGATAATACAATAAAGAGATTAAAATTGTATAATTTGAATGATAATAATGAATTTAAATCACCAGATTCATATTTACAACCATTGAAATGTCGTCTTAAACAAAAGTTGGGTATAAATATATTCCAAGAAGATGAAATCAAATATGAAATTATAACAGTAGTAGATACACGTGAATTACATGATACAGATAATAGATATCATAGAAGGCTATCATCAATATTTAATGAAGCTGGAAAAAAATTGACATTTAAACAATTACCATTAGGTGATGTCATATGGATATTAAGAATTATTGAAGATGATGATAATAATACTAATGAAATTAATTTTAATAATGTATTAATGCTTGATTGGGTACTTGAAAGGAAAACTACTATAGATTTAATCTCCAGTGTATCAGATGGACGTTATGAAGATCAAAAAATACGACTATTAAATCTACAAGGATTCAAACATGTAATTTATCTATTTGAAGATTCCGATGTTACATCATTCACAAGTAGATTAGCATCTCTTGGACCAAGACCCATCAATCCTACCTCCATCACATCTGCTAAAATACATACACAACTCATCACCGGTTTTAATACCATACATACACATGGAATGACACATAGGTAAGTTTTACCGAATTAACAAAACTAATAAGCAGCTACAAACTCATCTTTCTAATTTCCGTCAATCGTTCCACCACTCTCTTCCCACCTGATATCCAATCCTATTCCCTCTACACCTACTCTTCTTCTTGCAGAGAGCTTTTCCATCTACCTCCCTCTAAAGAGTAAAGCCACTCCCGGAGATCGTGGCGATAAACCCGTAGCTGATCTCAGGGAAGCGTAGGGGGAGGTAAATGGAAAAGCTGTCTGCAGGACGACCTCAGGTGGAACGGCGAATAGGAAAGGGGATTGGAGTGGACAACACCTCTGCATTAATTCCTTTGTTATATGATACGAATTATATTTTATAGTGTATCGATGTTATTATCTCTCCATTGTAACATTGAACGTTTATTATCGGAGCGTATTCGTTTATATCGTTTGATGAATACTGTAACATTATCTGGTATGAAAGAATGGTTGGGTAAGAATTTTATGAATTATTCAAAATGGGAAAAAAAGAATCGTAAATATGCACAAATGACATATTTTGAACTTTTTGGTAGACAACTTCGTGCTATACCTGGATGTGGTTCAGAAACTACAGAAACAATCCTATCCATATGGCCAACACCATTTTTATTCTCACAAGCATTAACTGATATGACACTCAATGATATCAATATCGTATTCAATGAACTAAAATCCAATAAAAATAAAAGAATCAAACTCACACCCAAAGTTAGTACAAATATAATTTATAGAAACACTCTTTCAATCATTATAATTCGCCTGAAATTATCTTCACTGTATGTCCGACCACTGTTCCACTCGCCTCCACCGTAGGTCTTGCAGACAGCCCCTCTATTTACCTATCTCTAAAGAGTAAAGCCACTCCCAGAGATCGTGGCGGAAGTATAGTGATTGGACTCGAGTGGAACCCGTAGCTGATCTCAGGGAAGCGGAGGGGAAATAAATAGAGAAGCTGTCTGCAAGACAAGGAGAGGTAGTTGTAACCTAGAGTGGATTAGTTTCATGCAATGATAAAGAGGGGGCATCAATTGAGAAATGATGTAAAGTATATTTTATATATTGATAAATATAGGTTCACAAGATATGTTACGAGTTATATGTGGGTGGTTGTGGTACTCAGATTTCTAGTTTTGTATCGAATAGTTGTAGTTTATGATTATATTCAACGTAGTTTATAGTGTTTTTTAACGCTTGGCAGATTTTTTTGATATCCAGGGATATATAATCCATCACTTGTAACTGTGTATGGAATTAATTTTTAACGAATTAAATACATACCTTTTGAATTGATAAATTTCTCAGTTGTTGCATTTGAACCTGAAAAAAATATGAAATTATGTAAGCTTCATATATACCTTGATGATTGTGTATGGTTTTAAATGTAAGCGTCAATTGCCTTGTTATTTTAGCGTGTAATATATTCTCTAATATTATACATGCTGATCTCGTAGAAGTTGATGCGATACGTTGTGATATTTTACGTGGATTACTAGTAAAATCACCTTGTCTAGTTATATATAGTGACCATAGACATGAATGTAATGATCTTTTACGTATATTGTTTATAACAGTACATAAATGTAATAATTTTGTATTCATTAAATGAATATCATTTTCACCAGATAATGTCTTATCAATTGCTTTAACTAATTTCGATTCCCTTGGTTCTTTAACTATAATTGGTAAATGTGTAGATTTAGCATTTGTAAATTTTAATTTTCTAATTTCTTGTAATTCAGATAATAAACGTTCATTTTCTGATAATAATAATAATTGTTCTTGTCTTATTAATCTTAACTGATTTTGTGTAAATCTAAATGTACCAAAATCATCATTGCCTGTTACTGTAACAGGATGTTCATTACCAAATGCTAATACCTTTAATTTATATAATGCATATTTTAAATCTCTACAATGAACAGAATTCCGTTCTACTAAATTTATTAATCTCTCTAATGCTACACCCTTTTGTAATGCTAATAGTGTTATCTCATGTCCCTGCTCAGCGCTAATCATCCAACCAGGATTCCCTAACTCTGTATTATTCTCATCTATCATCCTTAATTAAGGATTTAAAATTAATCTAAATTAAACATATGCGATCTATATACTCAAATATATCTCATTATATTAAATTTATTAAATGTGTGTCAAAACATTATAGTGTACTTTGAATCCTACGCTTCACATCCGATACATTATCATCGCTATCATCTAATACACGCTTCCCGGATAATCCATCATCATCCGAAATCTTGTATACTTCAGATGATATACTACTACCACGAACATCACCAAGTAAACCAGCGTCCACAATCCCCCTGTATATCTCCAATACCGAACCGATCGAATTAAACGTCTAAAAATAACATTACATAATGAATATTTCCAATATTAAAGTATACAATATCCTCATATTTGTATTCAATCCATAAAATATCGCTGTCTACACTCATAGAAGAGGAGGAGCCTAACCAAATGAGGTATTCTTGCAGACAGCTTTTTCTAATTACCTCCAACTCCGCCACGATCACCGGGAGTGGATCTACTCTTTAGAGATAGGTAAATAAAAGAGCTCTATGCAATAGAAGAGAATATTGTCGACCGGGAGGGAAGGATGGAATTCAAGCGGGACGATGTCTCAGTAATTAGATTCATTAGTGTTAGATTGGATGTATCTCAATTAAATTTATGATACTTACGTTGTGTTGTTTGTTGAGTTCATGTTTCTATGTGTAAAGATGTGTTATATGTGTTGATAGTGGTCTAACCTACAGATATATTTATATATTCTTCTAATGTTAATGGTTTTGTAACATTGTCGGTATTATTATCCAGGTATTTAATGAATGTCTAATGAATATATGAAGTCAAATAAGCATAAATGTTCAACTCACGTTCCTAAGTTTAATAAAAAATGGAATTTCCGGTTGTAACTGAACAAAATGTTTACAAATTGAATCTAAAAATCTCTTGAAAGTAGTAGTAGGCTATACAATAATAATGAATTTTGATAAAATATTCGTTCTTCCGGGTTAACACCACCACGATCTCCGGGAGTGGCTCTACTCTTTAGAGATAGGTAATTGAAAGAAGCTGTCTGCAAGACCAACATCAGTACAGATAGTCTTCCACTCTCCTCCACCGAAGGTCGTCTTGCAGACAGCCTCCTTTATTTACTTCCCCTCGGATTCCCGTAGATCATCTTCAGCCAATTAAGTGTAAGAATATAGTGATCAATCATAAACGTGACTAATCTCATCAGCATTATCTCTATCAGTACCAGTAGCATATCCGGTAAATAATTTTAGGATACCCTTATTATCAGGTTCATTATCCTGATCAATATTGTTAGCAGGATTAGCAGAATCTACAACTCTCTTTTTAGTACCATAACCACGGTCACCTAATGTTCCGGCATTCTGTATTCTAAACGGAATAGTTCTTTAATTGAAACAATAAATGATTGAATCACTATACCTATGGAGACACTAATCAAATCTTATGTTAATTTATTCAGTTCAGAATTAAGCAGTTTATTATTTCTATCAGGAGCTTTAGTTCCGTCAATTCGACCATCTCCAGTACCTGTAATATCTTCCCAACTAGTCTCAATAACATCATAATATGGATTAGAAAAAATAGGTTCAGGTTTAAAGTATTTATATTCCTTACCACCACCACTTTTATCCTTCTCCACGCATATTATAATTGGTCTATCCCCAAAGTAATATACATGAACATAATGGACATTAGTTTCTTCAATATTAACACGTGGGTTACCAGCACCACCATCAGGTTTAGTGAGGGAATGAGATCCCTTTTTAAATGAGGCGGTTGTTATAATTTTATAATTAGAAGCAGTTCCCTTCACCTTATGCATGTAACGCTTAAATCCATTCTTGGGCTCATTATTTTTAAAGAAAAGTTTAATATCATTTTCAGAAATATCAGATTCTTGAGTTTTTTCCTCTCCATCACTGGGGTTATAACCAATTCCCTTCTTATCAATATGTATATTAACACTAGGAGCAGTACCTTGTTGAGCAGTTAGATCATCAGTAACTTCAGGTGGTGATAACATTTGCAGGACTTAATCCAAGATGATAACAAGACAATAAAAGTATCTATTACATCCATAAACCTGTCAACTATTATGATAATTGAACTCCTTTAATTATTCCCCCTTCCAACTCCTGTATATCGCTTCTCCAGGTATTCCACTTGAGGTCCAATCATTACCTCCACCACGATCTCCGGGAGTGGCTCTACTCTTTAGAGATAGGTAATTAAAGGAGCCCCATGCAATGGGAAAGAGAAACCTCGAGTGGAGAGGGTTCACTCAATGGAAGATAATGTTGTATTGCCTTCAGTGTACAAAGGATCGATATTGCTTTTGCTCTATAAACTTACATTAGATTTGAGTGTGAGTTTGATAATGAAATGATCGGGTAATAAGATTTTTTCGCATTCATCTAATTCTTTTGCAACATAATCTCGGAAGAGTATGAGATTTAGCATATAATTATATGATATATAATCCATAGTACGTAAAAGTATATTTGATTTTTTACATATGGTTTTAGCTTTAGTATATAGCCTTAATGGCTTTTCTGTATACTGTTTTAGGCATACATTACGTGAATTTAACATAATTTGTACAATTTTATTCTTACCATCATCCATAGATAGTGCTATATTTTTAAAATATTATACAATTCCAACAAATGATGTGTATCACCTGACGCGTAATCTAACATATCTGCTGGTATCGGCCTATATATAAAATATATTAATATGTGCTATAAAAAATATAAAAAATTCTCAATATAATTTTTCATCTAATCCTTCACTACCTCCATCTTCGCCACGATCTCCGGGAGTGGCTTTACCGTTTACTGGAACTAAATAAGAAGGCCACCACGGCGACTAGAAGGAAAGGTAGATTGGACCTCAGGTGGAGCAGATAATATATCAGTCACTGTTCACTCGGGGATCAACATACCTGATTCTCCAATCTGCAAGTTGATACATTTTATTTACGATAATATTACAATAATTAAATAATAGGGATGCTAACGATTGTCCGCCTTTTATGTGTAATAATTTAGCGGCTTGAAGTGTATCAAACATATTAACAACATAAATACCAAAATCTCTTTGTAACCAAATGATATCGTTATCGGCACCGTGCATAATTTTTAATATTTTAGGATCAGTTGTAATAATATTTAAATTATGCATCAATCCAAATATCCTAAATGGATCAACTACCCAATCAGATTCTATTGTACTAAATTGTACTAAACATACAAAACCGCGATAACTCTCACCAGAATAATGCTCAACATCAATCGCAACTATAGATGAACGACTCAATTCATCTATCATAGACATTAAACCTGTCTCGTCCTCAATCAATTTATAACCACTATTTACCTTACCCAAACTCTCCAACATATTAAATAATGTACCACCGCCCAACAATTTCGAACCTATAAATTTAAATTTGTATAAAGATTTATAAGAAGTATGCGTATTAAGACAGCTCTTCACCTGAGGTCCAATCTACCTCTAATCCACCTCTCGTTGCCACTCGGCGTGATGCCTCTTCTAATTACCTATCCCTAAAGAGTAAAGCTACTCCCAGAGATCGTGGCAGAAGTGTAATGGGTTGGAGCTCAAGTGGTGCCCTCATTACTTTCACTTGAACACACCTTTATGGGTATGATTTATATCTAGATTTGTCCATTCTAGTGAGTATAATTCAGAGGAGTATGGATGCGGTTTATTGTTATAAAAGTTGTTAGAGATTTCTGGTGTATGATCGATGATATCTATTTTGGGATAGATCATTGGTATGAACATTTTATGATTATTGAAGTTATTAGAGTTGATAAATTCATTATCATTGATTACAATTTCAGGTTTTAATGAATTGTATTTAATTTTGTTATGACTTATTTGTTTATTTGAAAAGTTATCAAAATATTCTTTCCATTGTAACTGCGGCCTATTTTTTAACCGTATATAATTTTTTATATCAATTTTTAATATAAATTTATCTAATGGAGTATTATATAAACTATAAAAATCTTGATTGATGATGATATCATTACTAATTTTTAATGGCCTATTTAATATATTTATAGATGTCGATGTATTATTATTATTATGGTCGTCATATGATTTAGTTGTAGATTTTATATGACGATTTATACCTTCATCAATTTCATCTAATAATAAATCAAATATCTCTTCATCATTAATATCATCATTATTCTTTAATAAATTTATAAAATATTCTATCTTTTTTACAACATCAATACATTTATTACACAAATTTAAAATATTATTAGAAAATTTTTTATCATTAGAATACTCGGTATATTCTATACCAATAGGTATACCCTGTGATTGTCTAACCAATGATGTTGTCTTATTTATTAACGTATTCAAATATGATATTTCACCCTCATGACCATCTCCATGTACCAACAATTTCTCATACACCAATGGATCCTGTAATCTTGAATCTATACATTTTACAAACATATCCATTTTATACACTGAACCACGCATACTATAGCACCATAGACAATCATAATATGCGCTCATTCAACATACATATTCATCATTCCTACATTAAATATATTAAATTATTATCTTCATTAAATATTGTCATCCATATTTATTTCTAAAGTACTCAAACCGGCATAACAAGTGAGCTATTATCCGCCACTAGATCACAACTAATACACATTCTTTTTTACTCGCCGTTCTACCTGACGCTACAACCTTGTGTTCCACTTGCCGTGGAGGCCTCTTCTAATTACCTATCTCTAAAGAGTAGAGCCACTCCCAGAGATCGTGGCAGTTAAGAGGTAATGATGTAACCTCAAGTGGAATACCCGTATCTGATCTCCAGGAGTGGCTTTACTCTTTAGAGATAGGTAATTAGAGGATATGATGGCAAGACATCAATTGTAAAAGTAATAGCAATAGAAAGTCGGGTAAAGACACTCGGTGTGATAAATACGCAAAGTATGTAAGAATAATTTTAATATCAAGATAATGAGATTAAATTAGCGATAATTAATTAACAGCGGCTATAAGTGACATACAATCACCTTTCAATAATATTCTTCCTACGTGAATTCTCTGTTTTTGATTGACTATAACTTCTTCTACGTCGTCCAATACCATGTTCATGTACTCATCAAAACCCTTTAATAATTTGATATAAATATGAAAAAACGTACCCTTATTAGGCCTTCTATTTTTAAGTTAGGTTGATCATATAACCAAATCTGTACCCTCGTCCCACTAGTAAAGAAACGAAATATTTGGTTCTAAAGAAAAATGAAAATAATTTAATGTCTAATTACGAAAAATTGTTTCCTAAAGACTTGCTATATAATCCTCTTTTAAAACTATAATAAATTATTGGTCATGCCAGAAATATTATAGGATAAAGAGCAAGGGTTATATAAAAAGACTTGCAGGAGAGTAGATAGACGTACAATGGGTTGGGTCATAATTTTTTGTAACTTATCTTTACGATGCTCCATTTTGTTTAATAAATTTTAAATTTATATAAAGGATATATACAGACTAAATTAATATTAAAGATTAAAACGATTATTAATTATTAGTGGCTGAGGGTCTCATGGTGGGGAAGAAGATTACTTCCTACAGGTGTTATAATGTTTAGAATAATAAGTATTTACCAATAAACATACCTTTATAGTATTCTTATCAGTTAAAAACATCGTTAAACGATCAATACCCATACCCCAACCTGCTGTTGGTGGTAAGCCATATTCTAAAGCCGTACAAAATGATTCATCAGGTGGTTGAGCTTCTACATCTCCTAAATCTTTGGCCTAATTAATTTAATAAAATATATGATGTATTAATTATTTGATTACCTTTTGCTGTTCTTTAAAGAATTCTCTTTGAACCATTGGATCATTTAATTCCGTATATGCATTAATTAATTCTTTGCCGCATACAAATAATTCAAATCTTTCACATAGATTAGGACGATTTCTGTGCCTAAATTATGAAAATCATATAACGTATTGAGATTCTAAATATACCATTTGGCTAACGGTGACGTACATTGTGGATAATCCATAATAAATGAAGGATGGATTATTCTATCCTCGATGAAATGGCCAACAAGCTATATAAATCATATATTACAACATCGATTTAATCTAATCCTACCTGATCCAATAATTTCGATGCTATTGGTGGATGTGGCATATCTAATCCGTTCTCCTTTATAGCCTTAACGTATTTTTCACAATTAGCTTCGCTATCATATGGCAAATCAAATTTTGTACACATTTTATCTTCCAATTCTATGAAATTTATATTTCTTCATAGGAATATAAAACATTGTTATCGATGTAACAATTACTCGTTCACTTTGTTTACTAATAAACATACCGTCTACGAGTGAGATTCTATTGAATGGTGGAGTAAAGTCTATAATAACTTCAGGTCCACCTGGTCCTTCAGGATGATATGGGATTTGATATGTACCGTGTAAATCAAACACGAGCGCTATAAATAATAGTTAATTAAAATTCATGTAACAGCACAAAAGTATCCACATGAAGTGTTATTACTTATAATAGATAAGTAATTGTCTCATACAGTAAATATTAATGTCTATGTTATGTATATCAACTTACAGCTTAATAGTTTTTCAGTAAAATCCATGAGGTCATTATAATCCGCATAAGCCCAATAGAATTCACAGCTTGTAAATTCTGGATTATGTGTTGGATCAATTCCTGAAGGTATTATACAATTTCATTGAATATAATAACAAACCTTCGTTTCTAAAGCATTTGCCAATCTCGAAAACTCGCTCAAAACCACCAATAATTATCAATTTTAATGGTAATTCAGGTGCTATCCTCATAAATAATTGCATATCTAACTCGTTATGATGAGTTATAAATGGTCTTGCAGATGCACCAGTAGATGTCACCTTCAACATAGGCGTCTCAACTTCAAAAAAAATTGTGACTCTTCATAAATGATCTTAAATAGTCAATAATACGAGATCTATATAAAATTACATTGAAAAATGTTTGACAAATAAAGAAATCCAATGATATTGTTGATTTATACAGCGAATGAGGCTGTGAATTAGAGATTGTTCAACGAAGATAACACAATAAGCATTGCCACCTTGCATTATATTGCATGAGCCTCTTCTATTTAGTTCCCCCTCCAGGTCCCATAGATCAGCTGCGGGTTCCACTCGAGGTTACAATCAATACCTCCGCCACGATCTCTGGGAGTGGCTTTACCGTTTACGGGGAGTGAATTGGAAAAGCTGGCGGCAGCAATTGACCTCAGGTGGAACGAGTGGAACTAGACAATTACCTTGACCTAATTATTGTTGGTATACAAACCTTGTTTTCATGACGTTAAGGTTTTCATCATTTGTAATAAAGTCGAGGTATCTTTGCCTAAATCTAACTTCAGGATCTTTGAGTACTTTATCTGGTAACATATGTAGACATGGTGTAAGTATTTTGATAGTTTTAGGGAAAATACTTAATTCACCTCTTTTAGATTTACCAGGGAATCCTGTTATACCAACGATATCACCTCTTCTGATTGTATCATAAATTTCATTAAAATCACCAGAATCATGATCATGATTGACATAATTTGCAAAAACTTGTAGTTTACATCCATCAGATTTGATATCTAGAAATCTTAACTTTGATGAACTCGATGCTAATCTTGAAACACGACCAGATACAGATACATTAACATCCTCTAAATGTTCTCCTGAGCTTAAAGTCTCATATTTGGAAATATACTCTCGTATAGACATATCTACCTACAAGTAAAAAAATGGATTACATTATTCAGAAAAATAATAATTACATTAAATTTATGAGGATAGGCTACATTTTTATCACGCCACTGATTAACTAATTGACAACGATTCTCATAATACTTTAGGCAATCTAACTCTTCATTAACTGAGGCCATCGTACCAAATAATAATCTATTTCTAAACTGTAAATTTTAGACACAACTAAATAATTAAAATTAACCTCATTTATTTTATACAAATTTGATATAGTTAATCTATATACATGACAGCTCAACGATCTACTTAACATTTAATATGAATTAGGATTGGAATGATCCCACAAATAAACATAAACCGTATTTCAAAAAATGAATTTAATATTCAGGAAATTAAAAATACTGAAAAAATTATCTGAATTCTATAAAATATCTACCATAGAAAGAGAGTTAGATAAATTTTGGGGACTAACATCCAAAACATGTAGTAACAAAAAAAAGAGAAAATTTAGACCTAATAAAAAGGAACATATAATAAATAACAAAAGAAATATCACTAACGAAATTGATAAAATATGGAATCTTAGTAAAAAACAATTTATTACAAAAAATTCGTTCAACGAAGATCAATACCATCCTTCCGCTACGGGCGGACCCGTTTCATCCGATGTTACAACCTCTGCTCCATTCGCCGTGGAGGCATCTTCCAATTACCTATCCCTAAAGGGTAGAGCCACTCCCAGAGATCGTGGCGATAAACCCGTAGCTGATCTCAGGGAAGCTCAGGAGGAAGTATGTGTTGAAGAAAAGGATGAGCCTACTAGTGGACAACATCATACCCGTGATGTTTCTTTTTTAGTGGAGGACATGCGTAAAGAGAAAAAATTTTTTAAAGATACAGTTAAAGAAATTAGGAAATTAGGTAATTCTATCACATAAACGACTAATATTTGTAATAATTTTAGTTTATCCTCATTTGGATCCTATTGCTAAAAAGCATTTCGATGAAAATAAATTGATCGCATTATGTGGAAAGGTATACGCGATTTGTTATGACTATAATTAAAATTTGTAGGTACAAAAGAATCGGAAAATGCCTTATAATGAATATATGATGCGTCAAAAGGCATTAAAAAAGCATGTAGAAAAGAATAAGAAATTGGTATCGTTAAATTCATATACTATTATAGACACATCTTATCTATAGGAAAATGAACTTGGTGTTAAATTATTTCTTGATACAAGAGCTGGTGCTAGAGCCGCTGAATTAGAGAAAAGGTAAGATTAATATCGTTACGCCAATAATTATCTCATAGGAAACGTAAAAAAGAACGTAAAAATCGCAAATCATTATTCGATAATGACAAAGGAATACACTATCTACCTTAAAGTCTTAATCATAATTCATCATTTATATATCTAATCGTTATACAAATAAGTCATTACATATTGCATCCATTCAAGATTACATCATCTTTTAGTTTCCGTTGTTTCCGCAGACATTTCTACACCAGAGGTTACAACCTCTTCTTCCACTCGCCGTGGAGGCTTCTTTTAATTACCTATCTCTAAAGAGTAGAGCCACTCCCGGAGATCGTGACGATGGAAAGTATTGGACCTCGAGTGGAATGGTCTTCGTAGACAATTCCTAAACATTGTATTATCTCGGGTATTTTGCGCATTCATTGTTTAGAGAAATTGATCGCATAACCATACGATATATATGGAATCCTATGTTTAATGTATAATAGATCTATATATTTTATTAAATTTTCGCGAATGTATCTACGATTTCCGCAGAGATTCATATGTACACATTATGATCCAGCAAATTTTTATACGTATACACATTACGATGATTATAATTTTTATTAATTAAAAAATGAATGTATTAGAAGATGACAATAGTTCTACTACGAATTACGGTACAGAACTGAAATATTTTAATGATTTGATACCATTATTGCGTAATTTGAGTAATGGTACATTAAAATATTCTAAATTATTAAATACTACGAGTATATCATTATATAATTTGTTAAATGGCATAATAGATTCGAGGTTAATATATAATAATGATGATAATGATGAGTACATTATATATATGGAAAAATGGAATAACGTAGTTAATTTATTAAATAGTATGAGTATTGGATTAGAAGATTTCTCTAATAAGTTATTGGATAAGTTATTAAGTGAATTAGAATTATATAATAAAAATATAAATAAGTTTATGGGTACAAATAATAATACTGATGATTTTATCAATATATTAAATAATTTATCTGCTAATAATACAAAAAATACATTAAACGATATAAGATTAAGAAGAAATATAATATATTCTTACTCCGAACATAATACATCTAAAAAATTTGTACGTGAATTACAGCATATCCATGCTGATGAAAGAATAACAAACATATTAAAAAAATCACTAAATAGAGTCTATACTACAAAAAAATTACTCAATAATGCCATAGATGAATTAATTAAATACGATCCAACGTACAATAATTATTTCAAAAACTACATCTATGCACTAAATGATGTCGTCGATTTAGAATCATGTAAAAATAATAATTCATTAGATGAAAACACGATCAATATCAACATCAATCACGAAAAATTCAAGCATTGTACATTTATCATTGAAAATTTATACAATGAACTCAATAATACCATACATAATATCGTCGATGACAACATCACCATACAATAAGTAGTTTTAGGATAAAAAGAAAATAACGACCTGAAGAAGCCCAAAATTAAGTTTATTTATCGCAATTGATGAGTATCAACTCCATCGTCTTGCAGACAGCTCTTCCAATTACCTATCTCTAAAGAGCAGAGATCGTGGTGAAGAATCCGAGACGATCTATAGGAGTCTAGGTGAGGTAAATAGATATTACCACCACTACTAGTGGAAATTATGTTCTTTGATGGAGCGTATTTCATTTTGTACTGGTATTATTGAGAATTTGTATGAATTTTTGTATGGGAATATCATTTGGTAAATTTGCCATGAATCTGAATATGCTGTATTTAATTTACGATAATTTTAAAATCACATACTCGTTTTTATTACAATTTAAATGTAAACAAATTTTAGAAATTCTCTCTTCTATTATTGTATGAAGTGACATAATAAGACCAATTAATAATTCTAATGATATATTTACGCGGTAATTATTACACTTCTCTATCAATTCCATCTTTAATTTTAACATTTCATTGTAATTCTCCTTTATTGATGTAATAAAACCATTTTTTGATGGATCTACATTATCTTTTAATAACGATTGCCTATTATTATTATTGATCGACAATGTCAGTCTATCAATTTCATTCCTCAAATTATTTGAAATTGATATTAAACGATCAAGTACAACCGTACCCAGTGGAGAATCCATAGTTATATGCATAAAATAAAATTGATTAAAATCGAAGAGACATGTATAAGCAGCATAAAATTCAACACAACATTAACATACATAGAACACCGTTCAATTATCTCCCCGTAAACGGTAAAGCCACTCCCGGAGATCGTGGCGGAGGTGAAGGTAGTAGTTATGTAACCTCAAGTGGAAGTGGAACCCATAGCTGATCTCAGGGAAGCGGAGGGGGAAATAAATAGAAGAACTGACGGAGGACTAGACCTCAGTGGAAGACCGTATGTGGATGAACGCTCAAATTGTTCTCTTAGAATGAATCAATTTATGTAAACAGTGCGACATAGGTAGTGTATCTTCCAAATGGACCCAAGATTCCAATAAATTATAGATTATAATTGCGTTGTTTTATATAAATCTTTTTATAAGTAATCTTGTATTTTATTTATTAATTAATATTTAATAATATTATTCCTCTATGTTGTCTATCGACATTGTTTATTCTTGTATTTCAATGTAATCTATAGTGTTATCATATATCATCAAAAAATTCTCTATAATAGGTAAGATAATATTCGAAGCATTAATTTCTATTTTATAAATCCATAGTTTACTTATCAACGTCTTTCCACGTGAGGTTATAACCAATGTTCCACTTGCCGTGTTGGCTTTCTCTAATTATCTCCCCTTCCAGCTCCCATAGATCGTTCCATGTTCTACTTGAGGTTACATCACTACCTCTAACTTCGCCACGATCTCCGGGAGTGGCTTCACCCTTTAGAGATAGGTAAATAGAAGAGGGCTCCACGCATAGTGTAAAAGACGTAGATGAAAACTTTCGACATTTAACCCATTACACTTAAACTGCTTCGTACTGTCATCATTATTTATTTATTTTAGAGATTCAATAAAATGGTTGATACTAATTTATCGACGATAGAGAAGATAAGTGATGATGAGAGTGATATGGATCAATGTCAAGATGAGTTTAGAATAGAGACATTGAGTGATGACAGTAATGAGGATCTGGATGGCATACTAGTGAATGATGGATTATCGAAATATAAGTTGGAATATTTTCATCATAATAGTGACAAATTGGAGGATATAAGGGGCATAACTAATGAATATGATAGGATTAAAATATATGATAAGTTATTTCCGGAGGCGGAATTGATAAATGGACTGAAGAATATTGATATAACACAGATATCAATAGAAAATTATGTGAATATGGTGATAAATTATACATACCCTCCGAGTGTAATATTACAATTGATGTATGATATATTTATATCGATATCTGTTGAACAAAATAATATAAGATTGGGTATATTTTATGTATATAATCATTTAATACAATTGTATACTAATCCAAACGTATGGAACTATAATGTTTCATTTATAGAGGTTGGATTACATAAATTCTGTATACCTGCTATCATCCATACAAATAATATTAAATGTAATAATATAATACATATTAATACATTAATTAATATATGGAGACAAAGACAGATATATAGTAATGAAACTTGCAATTTATTAGAAAGTTACACTAGAAATAATCTAATTGCTCGAGGATTAGGTTATGATTTACGAGAAAATTTTTTTTCAAATGATTCCTCTTTATTTAACAATTCACCAACAAATTCAAATGATATATTTACTATAAATAATGAAATTGGCGATCTTAAATCATTAGATTATCTATTACATACACCATTAACAGATAATATATATAAAGATGCCATTAATGATATCGATGTTAACATAATACTAGACTCTATACCAAATGAGTACAATAAATCATTACATGACTCAATCAAAAATAATAAACATTTACTTTTCAATAAATCTAATCGTATTTCTGGGCAAGAACTGATCATCTTACATAGCATCTCATTAGATCTAGCTGCCCTAATCGAAGAAAACGATAGAAACTTTATACTCCTTCAAAAGGAAATTGATAAACTTACCATGTTACTACACGGTAAATAAAAAATTATCTAGCGTAAGTTAAGAATAACTCTCCAATCAAGATCGTTATATTTCATTGATCCACGGTATATCCACCCTCTTCACCAAAGGTCCAACCCACTACACTTCTGCCACAATCTCTGGGAGTGGCTTTACTCTTTAGAGATAGGTAATTGGAAGAGCTGTCTGCAGGAGAAAGAGAGGCAGATTGGACCTCAAGTGGAAACATATGGAGTAGATTAGGCAAAGTAAAACTCATATTTAATGGTCATCTTAATTACCTTATATGAGGAATATTATGATGAATACATTAAATCTATATGAAATAAGTTCATTCTTCACTATATGAGTGACTATAGTGTTGCGTGTAAATGAGGGGATCTTCGATTATTAAAACATACACACATTTCATTTTAAAATTCAAAAAACCACCTTAATTTTAATAAATTTTAATTTTTTTGATATAAATTTATATTTATTGAGTAAATCGCATAATATTTCAATTTATGGAACAAGATATATTACAACATCATAACCTATATATAACTACAGCAGCAATATTAGAACCATTAAATAATACACCAAATATAAGAATAGCGTTAATAGAACCACATACAGCCAGAAGATTAGTAAATGATATAGTAGATGATGGAATCAATAGCATCTTATCCACACTAGACAATACAATTATCATTGATCTACCCCTAAGAAATCTATTATATGAATCATATATTGTACAAACAATTTATTATGAATTAGAAAATCAACAATATGAACCATTTTCCAAGATCAGAAGAAAAACAAATTCATTACTACTCATTGATCCTATAAGGATCACACAAGAATTATCGATCGATATGAATTCTGTACGTTTAATTAGTAATATAAACGATTCGAACAAACTTAGAGATAGACGTGTTTTCTACCCGACTGTATATCCACTCCCACCTTCTTTTCCATTTCATGGAGTTCATCCACTTGAGGTACAATTACCTTTTATTTCATTACCTATCCCTAAAGAGTAAAGCCACTCCCGGAGATCGTGGCGGAGGTGAAGAGAGTTGGATTGTACCTCGAGTGAAAGTATATGCTGATTATAATATTTTGTAATTATAGGTGCAACGTCAATTATTGATGCGTTGTTTTACTCCGAAAATATGGATAATATGTTTCAAGTTGGTAAGTTTGGGTATAGGTACAAAATTGCGTGAATTGTATTGTGCGACCGTAACGCACATGACTAGTGACTATTTTTTGCGTGATATAGAATCGCTACAATTGGAATTGGTAGAATTGGTATTGAATGTAACCAAAGGTTGTTCTAGAGGATTTAAGGTAGAAGATGTAGAAAATATTATAGTTAAACGTTGTAAAAACATATTAGGTACCGTTGAGATGATTAAAAGTAATTGGAAATCGGATGCTAATAAAATACCATTGTTGGCTGAACTTGTTCCATATCTTAATAAATGTTTGATACAAATACAAAGTGTACTTGATCCTTCATCCAATGATAATCAATCATCCATAAAAGAACCTAATGATACTAGAAGATATAATGAATTAAATACCGATCTTTTAGAAGAATTCTGTAAAGCTGTTGTTACTGTTTCATACAAATCTAGCACATTACTTAGTCTAGTTAAATTAAAATTACTAGAAGAACGACAACTATATTTAGAAGTATGTTTGTTCTACATTGTCATCCAACCGATCGGACCATATGCAAGAATCTATCTATTCCATTTATTACCGTTATCTCTAATCATCTTGAGACAGCTATTCTATTTACTTTCGCCTCCACTTTCCATAGATCACCCTCAGTATGTCTACCCAGAGATAGTGGCGATGGTGGAGGTACAGAGGCTGTAACCTCAAGTGGATTTCCCGTGCTGACATCGTGGAAGTTGAGGGTAAAGAAATATATGAGGCTGTATAAAGGATGAAGAACAATAGAATTCTTTTGATATTATTTTGTATGTATAGGTTCCTGGTTCATTGAGTGAATTGAAGAGCGAGTATTTATTAAAGGGTATAATGGAGGCATCACTGAATGGTGACGAAGCGTTGCCATTGTTGATTTTGACACATTGTTTGGGTGCATATACAATACGCGAATGGGTATTGAGATTTATAGCAGAGAGATTATTTGTAATAATGTCGAACCATTTTGATAAACTAGATGAATATGGGCCAGAGGAATCTGCATATTTTAGAACAGCTGGTGTTACGGAACCAAATGTACTCGATTATTTATCACTGTTGCCGTTTGAAGTTATAGATTATTTAAAGTTCTTAATCAACAGAAGAAAACAGGAAGGTGATGATTATGGGAATAATAATTAAACAAATTAACACTGTATATCAAATATAGATTGATAAAGTAATTATACTTTACATGTATACGTTAAATAACACAACTCATAATTGTTACATCTTCGGTAATCACATGATACGAAACCTAAAGCAATCATGTTGAGATAAATTATAAAAACAACATTATTCTGCCTACGCATAATATCTTGACGCATATATTAATATTTTGTAGTAGTAAATTAAAAGGGTTAATTTTTTTATTTTTAACAATGCTCTTAAGCACTTTAAGATTATTTCTTTTATTCTTTTCATGTTTACCTAATTTAATGTATGTATATTGTTGTACATGCGATTTTTTCTTTTTAATTTTTTTACGCTTAGCCTCTTCAATTAATATCTCATCTTCTTCATCTTGTATAATCTCGTCTTGGAAATTTAACAATAATCTTCCGGCATCGTCAGTTTTAAATATTTTATCAACATATTTATCATCATCTTGTTCGTCTTCAATAGATTTGGGGTACAGTGCTGTCCTTAATTTAATATTTTTCTTTCTCCTTTTTGCGGCTAATATGCTCTTCAATAATGGTATATGCTCTTTAGGGAATATAGTAAATAATAGATCTCGCTTTAATCTAGATATTAATTTTTCAATTACTCTACGCACAAATATCCTAGCTCTCGTACAACACTTGTTATTATCAAACAATTTCAAAGCCAGTGGAGCAAACCAATCCAAGTTAAATCCATTAAATTTTACTATACATACACGTATAAACTTTAATAAATGTATATATAATTTTATATTCTCATCTTTTAATCTCTTTAACAAAAATTTCAATACATTCATTAAGTCCAAGCCCTCTACCAATGGACAATGATTCGATATCAATCTTGTTAAACACTTTATTACACCAATCTGCAACATTAGATTATTTGTACCACACGTTAAACCTGATATCGTCAGTTTCAATATCGTACCCAAATCATTCAAATTCAATAAACATAATGAATCATATATGGATAAAGAACTAGATCTTATATTTATATTGGATACTGTACAATTACTTATGGATTCAAAAACCAACACACTACATACACTCGATAACCATACACCTAACTCATCCGACCATAGTCTATAACCTACAACAAGATTTTCATCAATGTCCATTGAGGATACTACACCTTCAATAGAAGCAACTTGTTTCGTCTTGCAAACAGCCTCCTTATTTTCTTGTCCCTCCGCTTCCCTGAGATCAGCTACGGGTTTTCCACTCGAGGTTACATCCTCTACATTCTCACTTCCGCCGCGATCTCTGGGATTGGCTTTACCGTTTACGGGGAGGTAAATAGAAGAGCTGTCTGCAGGATTGACATTAGTTGGAATGGGTAATGGAATAGGAGTAAAAGTAGAAGTGGAAGAGTTGACAGTATTGGTGGCACTAGATGCTACAAATGTTTTTTCCATTGAATATTCCTGATTTCCACTAAATGATATGGATGAACGTTCTACTGAACTTCCATTACATTGTACCTCCTTATTTACCTCCCCCTCCGCTTCCCTGAGATCAGCTACGGGTTGTCCACTTGATGTCTTGTTCTCATCACCTTCACGTCTACCAAGATCTCCGGGTGCGGCTTTACCGTTTACGGGGAGTGAATTAGTGGAAGCATCCACTGCAGTGGGATGAATTACTGAGGATGAACCCAAGGC
Organism: Cytauxzoon felis; assembly: GCA_020283715.1. NCBI lineage: Eukaryota > Apicomplexa > Aconoidasida > Piroplasmida > Theileriidae > Cytauxzoon > Cytauxzoon felis. The sequence continues at coordinate 28,699 of JAIQCW010000076.1, forward strand.
AGAGATTACTTCTGGAAGAAGACTTTCCGTAGTATTCGGTTCAGAAACATCACGTGATTTAATGGTTGTATTTTTGATTGTGCATAATAATTTGACGAAAGCGGCTATAGCTGATAGTCTATGTTTATTGAATTCATCATGTGCCTTATTATCATTACTGATTCCTAATACGTTTGCTAATGATTGTAAATTGGATAGTGTGCACGTATTCTTGATGTAGATTGTTTCGTGACCAATTTTCAATTGTTGATCTAAAACTTCACAACTACACTTTAAAGCTAGATAAAGACTTTTATTTTTGTTAGTTTTTAACATTTCTATCCAATTTAGGTGTAGATACGATTTGAATAAGTTATTAACAGATGGTAATAAAGCTCTTGAGATTTTAACTAATGAAATGTTGGATCTATTTGAGTTTTTTAGGGCTAATTCGAATGATTTAAGATTATTAATCAATAAGTTATTATTACAAAATCTGGCACAATTAGATATAGCATATAACAGGAATTCATTTTGTACTATTATAGAATCCAAATTATTATTCTCATTAAACTCGATGAAAATAAACTTTTTAATGAGAACATTAATTAATTTAATACCTAATTCATTTAAATTGTCCAGTTGTGCTATACATTTACATGAATATACCAATGAATCACCACCGTCATTTATTAATTTTAATAGATGATTAATCAGTTTAAAATTATTTGACAACAAGGCATCTAATGGATTATTAATACCAATCGACAATGAAATCAATAATGAATTTAAATTATCAATTAAGAATTCATATTCTTTACAAATGTTTAACAATTTCATATCATTTATATTATTAATCAATTCTTTAGTGTTATTTAATAGTTGTTCTAGCTTCTCTATCACAGGCAATATGTATTTTGGAAAGTAATTCAAGTCTGTATGCCTCAATTGACGTTTCAATATTGGTAACATGAATTTATACGACTCAGTGTTATAATTGTCTGATGTAATTGGTACTTCATATAATTTAGTAAATGGTAATTTACTTAAATAAAAATCAATACCGAACTTCCTAATATATAAACCGATACAATCCTCTAATTCTTTATTGATATTACCATTACATTCAATAATGATATTCAACGCCAACACAAATAATTCATTTATAATATTAATTACATTATTCATATTGTCTTCATCAACTAATTCAATACAGGTATTTAATAGCTTACCACCCAATACCCAGCGATACAACAATGACGATATAATATCACAAGTATCTCTACGATAAACGTTATTACCACATATATTGCCAATAATACGATCTCTTTTAGTTTTTAAAAATTCAATGCATATAGGAATTATCAATTTTAAACAAAATTCATACTCCAATTCTTTCAGCATCCAGCATAATACCAATGCAATAGCCTCATCCAATCTATCATTATTATACTTCAAAAAATCATTAAATAAATTAATCAATTTGGTTATCACCTCACAAATTTGTCTATTATTCATAAAATATCTAAGTGTAGGAAACGTCTTATAGTAATTCTTACCGCTTGAGCGAGTACTATAAGCGAAACGTTGTCCACCGAAATGTACAGATCCATCACCTCCAAGTGAAGTTCCAGCTTCTTTCCCATTGCATATAATTCCCTTATTTAATTCCCCCTCCGCATCCCTAAGATCAGCTACGGGTAAATCATGTTCTTCATAACTACATTCGCCACGATCTCCAGGAATGGCTATACCATTTATTGATGGCAAAGTTGAAGATGATCCACGCCTAGTGGAAGTGTAGGACGAATCTTCTATAGAGATAATCTTTGATGAAGAACCTTCGTGACCATATACTTTAGACGCAGGCCCAACGTGCGAATTAATATCGTGATTATAACCACTTTTGAGTAATAAATTAATTTGATTATGTAGGAAGTTATCCTTCATTTCATTATCGGGTTCATGCTTGAAGATTTTGATGGTTCTAACAATTTGTGCCAGGCAATACACTAGAGCAACTTGCCTTTCACAATGTATGTCATCAGGCTCATTGAAATTGTTACATAACTTTTTATTGATCAATAATTCTAATAATGCAATTAACAATGGGTGCAAATTGGAATATAGAATATTGCTGGTGTAATTGGGACTGAAATCTAACATTGTGGTTAATGTATTTAACGCTTCTATTTGAAATTCTACATTTTTACAACGTTTTAATGTAAATGCAATCTGTATTATTAATCTCAGACGATGTGCAGGAGGTAATTGTGGTACTTCATTAACTAAACGGCATAATTTACATAATTTAACAGGTTTTTCAGTGCCATTTAATACATTCTTCCTCAACTCAATTAAATATTTGATTAAGATGGTATACCAACAATCAACTAATTTAGTTGTTAATGATATGCTATCCTCATTTATTTCATCAATACCAACAGATACAGAATTGTTAAGACGCTTCAACAAACAATGTATAACTCTCTTTAGGAATAATAATGTGTCAGCTTCTAAATTTACATAATGATTGCTCAACAATGACTCAAATAATATCTTGTGTTGTACCAGTAATAAATCCTTGTCAACGTGATTTATATTTGTACATAAGGTATAAAACCTACACAAATATACCGATATACATATCAAATTCGCTTTAACTAAGTGTTTAAAATTCTTTATTATACCTAATAATCCTATCAATTTTGACAATATCCTATCATCATATGTATATGCCAATGGATTTATACATTCTAATCCTATTTTTATAATTAAAAATAAACCCTCGAATGTTAATGTAGATACATCAGAATCATCTTTATTATGATCGTAATTTTTTAAAAATATATAAATCTGTGATGTTAAACAGTCCAAACATGAACATACTATCGGATATAATGTCTTATATATATTAAAATCTATTATACTTACACCATTTATATACTTTATATCATTGTACTCTATATTATTCTCTCTTAATATCATCAATGCATCTAAAGCACATTGCTTTACCTTTTTATATCTACCGTTACCGATATATTCATCATATAATTCTATATCTATCTCGCTATCACATAAATCATGCTTGTATGATATAGAATCACAGCTTAATGCTAATGATGATTTCAATCTACCTATAAAATTTGATATTATATATGATTCATCATTATTCAACATCTTATTTGGAATTTCAATTATTTTACTTCATCCATACTCACCACCCTCTCTGCTACGATGAGGTGACTAAGTGGAGTGGTGATGGACCTTGATTACATGATGGATGTTGCAATCATTGATTACTTACTAAATTTCATTTGACTTCATCCTTCATTTAATTTCACCACTTCGTTCTTGATTCAAATGGAGGAAGATGATGGTGGAGATGAATATCAAATAATGCGTTTGCCAAAGTTGATGAAATCCACAGATAGATCATCACCTTCAAGATTAGAAAGGAAGAAAAAAAGGCTGAAATTTCTAGAATCAAATGATGATCATATAAGCTACGATGATCTAAACATCAGTGTTCAAAATGAAGAAAGCGAACGAGCTGAGCATGGGTTTAGAGATAATGTATATGGTACTTCTAGGAAGAATTATAATAATTCGTCGAATATTTCAGGGAAGGAGTATAATTCCTCATCTAGAAAAATCCATAATAGTTATTCAAATCATCGATCGAGAGAAGATGGCTTCGATAGAATTTTGGATCACATGTGGTATGATAGAGATGATGAAAGCTTCATAATGTGTAATAATTATGATGAGGAAAATAGTAAATATTTAATGGATAAGGAGGTAAAGCGACAATCGCAATTACCAAATCATCGTATCGCAATAAATAAAAATAAGAAATCGACAATGGCATTACAAAAACATATTGATACATCATTATGGGAATTGACACGTCTACAACAAGGTGGTGCTGGTACTAAGCTAAGTACTATGGAAATACAGGAATTAAATACATCTAATGTTCACAAGGATGAAGATAAGTTAATCGTCCTTGTACGTAATGTTATACCACCGTTCATTTATGAAATTTATGGTAAAGATTTAAATATCGAAGATTCTAATGATACATTTAATCAAATTTATAATAAATTCTTAAATCAATCAATTTCAGTTGTTAAAGATCCAACGTCTGATATCGCACAAATGGCAAAAAAAGGCAGTCTTATACTGCGCCAATTAAAAGAGGAATCTGATCGTAATTCCACACGTGTTAGATTCTGGGATCTTGAAGGTTCCAAATTAGGGACACTATTAAAATTAGATGGTAGTACATCTTCTGGTAAAGATCTTGACCCTACATTTTCCTCCACCCCGCTTGATACATATCCTAATTACCTATCCCTAAAGGGTGGAGCCACTCCCAGAGATCGTGGCGAAGGTGAAGGTGGTGATTGGACCTCAAGTGGACTACCCGCAGCTGATCTCAGGGAAGTGGAGGGGGAAGGACGTGTTGAAGTGAATGAAAGAAATACTGGTGGACAATACCACACTAGCGATGCTTCTTTCAATCAATTAGAAGAAGAAGTTATATCTATACGTGACGGATTGAAAAGTACACGTGAGAATTTACCAGTGTATAAATTTAGAGATGAATTATTGTACTATATAAATGAATATCAAATATTGATTATAGTTGGTGAGACTGGTAGTGGTAAGACCACACAAATCCCGCAGTATTTATATGAAGCTGGTTATAGTAAAAATGGCATAATTGGTTGTACACAACCAAGAAGAGTTGCTGCAATGTCTGTAGCAAAAAGAGTATCCGAGGAAGTTGGCTGCAAACTAGGTGATGTCGTTGGTTACACTATCAGGTTTGAAGATTGTACTAGTAACAATACAAAGATAAAGTTCATGACTGATGGTATATTATTAAGAGAAACATTGATTGACAATGAATTGGATAAATACTCCTGTATCATTATGGATGAAGCACATGAAAGGAGTTTAAATACTGATGTTTTATTCGGTATATTGAAGTCTATCATATCTAAAAGATTAGATATACGTATCATTATAACATCCGCTACCATGGATACGAACAAATTCTCTATTTTTTTCGGAAATTGTCCAATATTTAATATAAAAGGCAGAACTTATCCAGTCAGGATAGAATATCTAAGGACCATTGGTAATGATTATATAGAATTGGCTGTTAATAAATGTATTTCCATACATATTAATGAATCCGTTGGTGACATTTTAATATTTATGACTGGTCAAGATGATATTAATACTACATGTGAATTGTTAGATTTGAAATTATATAAAATTATTAAATCTAATAGTAATTACCAGCTAAAACCCCTTTATATATTACCAATCTATAGTCAATTGCCAAATGAGTTGCAGCAGAGAGTATTCAAGAAATATCCATACAGAAAAGTCATCATATCTACCAATATTGCAGAAACTTCACTAACATTTGATGGCATTAAATACGTTATTGATACTGGTTTATGTAAATTAAAAGTATATAATCCAAAAATTGGCATGGATAGTCTACAAATTACACCAATTAGTCAAGCTGGAGCTAATCAACGTAGCGGTAGAGCTGGTAGAACAGCTCCTGGTATTTGTTATAGATTATATACTGAAAGAACTTATATTAATGATCTTCTGCCAAATAATGTACCCGAAATTAAAAGAACCAATTTATGTAATGTCATTTTGCTACTAAAGTCGCTCAATATCAATAAACTGACCGAATTCCAGTTCATCGACCCACCCAACATTGAAAATATACTCAGTGCCATGTTGCAATTGTGGATTCTTGGAGCCATTAACGAATATGGTGAATTGACCACTGTAGGTATGTTTACTAGAACAATGTATGCATAATCCTTTGAATAAAAAAGTATTACTACTTTTTACTTATGAATATTTTAATTCTTACAGGATCAAGACTGGTACAATATCCATTGGAACCGCCCTTGGCAAAGATAATAATATCAGGTGAGAAAGAAGGATGTTTATCTGAGGTACTTACGATAGTATCGGTACTATCTGCACCAAACATATTTATAATCGAAAATGAGTCGGATGCAGATCGTGAATCGGCGGCGAGTGCATGTCGTGATAAATTTTTAGTACCAGAAAGTGATCATTTAACATTATTGAATGTATATAACCAATGGGTATCTAATGGTTGTAATAACAAATGGTGTTTAGAAAATAAATTACAACATAAATCACTTAATAGAGCATTGGAAGTAAGGCAACAACTAGTTGAAATTATAAACAGGCAGAAAGTATACGAATCATCATGTGGTAATGATTGGGATTCCGTAAGGAAAGCTATCTGCTCTGGTTATTTCCATAATGCTTCAAAATTAAAAGGATTCGGTGAATATTCTAATCTTAGATCATTTGCTCCGTGTTTTTTACATCCATCATCTGCATTGTATGGTATGGGCTACACTCCCGATTATGTCGTTTATCATGAAGTTATCATCACATCCAAAGAATACATGAGGCATGTTACAGCTGTTTATCCTGAGTGGCTATACCAGCTTGGGCCCAACTTCTTCTATCTCAAAAATCTAGGTATGTTATCGCGAGAGAGTTTACTATCGATCCATTATCTCCAATGGATTACTGTTACCTTTTCCTCCACCATGATCGGGACCTCTTCTATTTAGTTACCCGTTGCCCTATAAGAATAAGGATATGGTGAGGATATGATTCATACCCTTTTAATATGATATATCATTGATACAATAATTAAATCTCTTTAGATTCAACGGGTACTTCACAGAGGATTCGTGATAAATTAGAGAATCAGCGCTTACTTCAAGATTTGAATTACAAGAGAAACAAGGAGGAGTTAGAGAGTAATAAAGATACATCACATTCAACAAATAAGAATAATGTTAAATTTGGTTCCAGGAGGTAAAAAAAATTCATGTCATTTTAATGGTTTATTGAAAAAATTATAAATTAATTCGGCATCTACAACCGATAGAAATTCACTCAATTCATCCAATGTCAATTCACTTAAATGCTGTAATGATGTTACCTATAAATGTTTATATATGAATTATATTATACAAATGACATCTCTGGACACTACACATCCTTCACAATCAGTACTGACCACTGTCAACTTGAACTGTAGGAGGTATATCTTTACTATCTGCGCCTGCTGTCACTTTAAAGTAAACTTTATTACTACCAAGTGCAGTAGCTAACACAGTACCACTAGTAACAGAAGTGCCAGCACCAAGATTCTCATAATCAGGCCCTTGATGGTATTTCTCAATAGTCGTAAATTTCTCATTAACTTACTCTTCCAAGAATAGTAGAAATATTTTGTGTGGAAACTCCTGGAATTTTTCTTAGTATTTTGAGTGCATCTCGATTTTTTACATGTTCAGGCCGTTTGATTGTATAATCGTCCTCTATGTTTTCTGCAAATTCGTCGCAGTCTTCATCATCACCGTCATCAAGTTCAATCGTTGATTGATTGTTTTCATCCTGCGAAGGTACGAATAAATCACCTTGTGTACATCCAGTATAAAGTTCAATGTCTTCTATACCAATGGATTTTCTTTTATCATCATCAGAATCATAATCAAATATGTCAATGCGCTTCCTATGTTTAGAAACCAGAACATTATTCGTTATAATATCAGGTTCACTGCGTCCTTTCTAAGTGTATTAATAAATTGTTAAAATAAAATAAATATACCTTTAATGAAATAAATATATTGGCAGAATCCTCTGGAGATGAACTCCACAATAACCTCAGCATTGGGAAATTGCAACATAATATCAATAATCTAAAATGAAAACATATGAATTAAAGGAAATATCCATGCAATGAAACAATGTGCTAACAATCCGTGAGAATAAATATCTCCCTCGTATAAACATACTTTGAGTAAAGGTAATGATGTCCATATTTTCTTTCATTACAACATGCTGGAAAGTGAAATGTATCGTTATTTTCGAATTCAATCAATAAAAACGGGTATTGATAACAACTACACATCTCTGCTACCTATATATAATAATATAACCGATTTAAGAGTGAATATCCCCATATAAAAACATACTTGCTTGGACAGTCTTCCACAGTTGATTGATGATATGAGATCTTCGATTTTCTTTCGTTCAACTGCAATATCTTTGGTTAGAATATAATCACCGACATCTAATTGAATTGGAATAAGATGTATACCGATAGAATACAAATGATAGGGTAATTTGCTTCTGAACTCTCTGATATCGATTAGGATTTGTCCGATGATTGTGATACCTTTTGTTAATATGCTTTCATCTAATGTGATAATATTGGTGTCGATCTCTTGCTGTAGAAATGACCAAGAGTTTAATTCATTTTGTAGCTCTTTAGCGAACTTATGTGATTCTAATGAATCTTTATATGATAGGATATAAACCTTTAGATAATTTTTTTTGTGTAATTTATAGAACTCATGTGCACAATACTGTTCTATAATGCGGAATATATGTACATTTGGTGTATATACGATGATTAATGTTGGTTTGATATCATCTAATATGTATAATAAATCATGTATTTGGCATTTCTTATCAATTTTTTTATCATGGCGACGGCTATTCAATCGCCTAATTAATAAATCTTTTAATGTGTCATTACATTTTTCAAATATATTATTGTGATATGATACTCTTAATATATTTATATTACATTTTATATATTCATTAATTTCCAATGTTAAATTGCCATTTAATATTTCATCATAATCTATATCTTCTTCCTCTTCTTCCTCTTCTTCCCCATCCTCACCCTCAGCATCCACTTTGTTACTTCCTTTAAACTGTGTGAATTTAAATAAACTATCTTGTGTCGTATTTGGTTGTGATAAAAACTCGTCCAAATTAATTTGCGATTGTATAAAATTATATATAACTTTATTAATCTCATTACGACTTTTATATATCGATTGATGGTAATGTAATGCCGTAAATGTAGCGAATTCTCTATCAATATTGGGCGATTGATATAACTCATAATTCTGTACCCTCTGATATGCATATCGTATAAATGAGTCACGATCAAAGTCGTCCAAGTCAGAATTCAAATATATACTAAGATACTTTTGTATAAAATTATTATCAACAATAACCAACACACGTCTAATTAAACGGCCATCCAAATTAAAATAATTCACTAACTTATTTATACCACGTGATTCATTTCTTACTAATAAGCGACGTTTATTATGCACACTCAAATTACCATAAAAACCATTACGTATATCCTTAATATGATTACTTATCATCTTTTTATTTTTTGTATGGCGAAATCTACTCCTTATCATCTCGCCCAATTCTTCAGGCGATGTATCAACTTCATACAATAAACGCTTTAAATATCTTGCCTTCTTATTACTCTCCACGTCAACCAATAACTCACCATTCGGTGTTAAGGTAAATATCCTATAAAATAATGTTATTAGTTAAAAAGGAGTATATTAAAAAATCTATTAGGTATCGTTTACCGAATGAATTGTGCATACTTCGTTACATTCGTCGTTCCACTCGAGGTCCAATCACTACTTACACATCAGCCACAATCTCCGGGAGTGGCTATACTCTTTAGAGATAGGTAAATAAAAGAGCTCCATGCAATGGGAAAGGAAGGTAGAGTAGATGATAGTGATTGGACCTCGAATAGATGGAATGGGAAAGATGTGCCTTAGGTGGAAAGCCTTTTACAAGAATTCTATAAACAAGCCTAGTCGCTACTCTCTTTATGGCGATTTGTGATATACCTGGAAGTTGCTAATTTGGAGATGATTTCTCCATCTGGTGTGAAAATCCAGTGTGCCTCTGGATCGTTAAGTTTTAATTGATCGAGATATTCGAGAAAGTTTATCGGATCCATATCTAATAATTTTTCTAATAACAATTTAAGATTGATGATACTTTCGCAAGATCTTTTAATATAATTTGGATTATTAGGGAAGAAACTTTTTTCAAATATATTTTTAAGTAATTTTTTAATTGACTGTGCATAAATAATTTTATTCATATCAAGGCATTGAAAATTATTATCATTCCTATGCAAATCATCTAATAATTTTCTTAGTAATTTGATGATAGAGAAATAAATTTCTTTAGTTAAACTGGTTAATTCCAATAATACCTCATATGTTAATGGTTGTATTGAATGATTATTTAATAAATTTTCTAAATTAATATGATATCTCGGATATATAAAAAAATTGTTCGTAAATATCGATCTTAATATAAAATTTAATTTGTTGTTATATGTAATCGATTGTAATGAGTCTGTTATACATTTAATAAATGCTATTCTATTTTTACTACGTATCAATTTTAACACAAAAGGTATATTATAATCATCTATTATCTTATGCGCATTCAATATTATTATACCACTAATCAATTCCGGAATAATCTTTGTCGTTAATATATCTGCTATCAATATCCTAGATGGCAAACAAAATATACCACCCATTACATACAACTTTTCACGATCTATTGATAAATTCTTACCATCCAAAAATTCTATACGTGGTAACAGTACATCCGGCATTATAGGCAGATTATCATTTGACAATTCACTCGAGATATCATTCCATCGGAGATTACCATCTGTTACATTTCCATCCGATATTCCAACATTGTCTTGCAGACAGCCTTCTCTATTTACATCGCCTTCCAGCTCCCGGAGATCGCTTCCAGGTATTCTACCTGATGTTACATCCGAGCTGTCTTCTCCACGATCTCTGGGAGTGGCTATACCGTTTACGGGGAGGTAATTAGAAGAGACATCTGCAACTCCCACTGTAGACTGAATGGTACTTTCAATGGGTGACTGATTAGTTATTAATGTTTGCTTTGTTGTAATTTTAATTCTCGTGTTTCTCCTTGTACGTCTACGCTTATTATTTTTATAAGTATATGGCTTTAGTATATTGCAGTCTGCCTTCATTTCATTATTATGGTGTTTTTTATCCCCATAATCATCATCATCCGCACAATCAAAATTAATTGAATCATTAATATATTGCGTATCTATATTAAATGATTTGGTATTAGATGGACTATTCGCGGGTAATATTAATGTTTGCTTGGGTGAAGATTTAATTTGTTTATTATTTTTATTATCATCGTCGAGTATATTAGCATTATTTTTTTTGCATATGCTATTTATAATATGTACAAATCCATTAGCTACAGATGTAAATTCATTTGGTTCATATCCTAATACTAATATAAGACGATTATACACTTTGAGTACAGATTGTATTTTAACATCTTCGTAAAATACATTTGGTATATTATAATTATAATCATAATCAATATTGTTATTGAAATCAAATATATTTCTATATATATTATCAGATTTTATATTGTAATTAATCTTTTTTATACCCAAATTTGCCCCTATTATTGTCTTATTATTATTAAAATTTAAGCATCTTTTACACAATTTATAACTTGAATCATATATTTTTAGTGGATTTATTATGTATAACAATAAATAAAATAATAATCTTATTAAATCGCAACCTAATGAAACAATTAACAAACCATTAACTACTCCGACCTTATTTTTATCTTCCTTATCTAATTTGTTGTCTTTGATTATCTCACATTCTAATTTCGATATTAATGAACGCTCTATCACGTTCCTAGATACTAATAAATGTAATGTTTCATCCCACGTATTTATAAATCTACGTAATATATCCTTCTCATACAATAATGGAGCCATTTATAATTGCGAAAACAATGTCTATTGACAACACAAATATATAAATACAATTTTTCATCATATCTACGCCATAACGCCAAAAAAATTGAATGAAGTATATAGGCATACACAACCCTCCAAGTATGTATTAGTAAAATCCATTTCACCAATTTAACTACTAATAAATGTAAATTTAATACATTTCATGAATCAATATTAGCAATCTATAAGTTTTTTAGAATTATGCTCAATTTCTGTGTCTAACTAAGTATACTGTCAAACCATCAGTCTAACACCAACCACCGGATACACCTGATATAAATTAACAATATTAGTAATATCATATTGAGTTCATCACTCGTAGTTGATCTCAGGGAAGCGGAGGGGGAACTAAATAGAGGGGCTGACGCGGGGTTAAGACCTTAAGCATTTCCATTCCAAATAACGTGAATATCAAAAGATTTAGTTATGTATTGTGAGACCGTGAATTGATATTAGAGTGATAATTCATCATTGTATTTTATTAAACAGAATTATTCCTCATTTTTATACCAATATAATTAAGGATAATTAATAAAATGTGTGAGGATTTGGTAAGTTTATAATAATTATGTACCCAATGGTTGACATGTTATGCGGCATCAAATTTTTATCTAAATGATAATAGTAATATATTCATAACCTATTTATAATGTGTACATATAGTTTATTTTTATCTATAATTATTTTAATTTCATAAATTGGATACAAATATAACTATGTGTCTTCCATACAATGTCATTATCCTCTAGTAGCTTTATCAGAGTTAGAAGAAAGTTACGTAAATTAATAAGTCCTATCGGGTATGTTTATTGAAATATTCAAATTGTATTTATTGATTTAAAAATTTTGGAATATGGTATTTTAATGTATTTTTTACTATTGTTCCTAATCTGTTAAGCAACTATAGAAATACGGAAACAATTTGGAGACTACATTTAAGTATTATATTTCGGAACTGCTTTCTTTGTACGCTCTTTATTGTAGTTGATTTGAGATGTGGGTATTTGATATTATTGTTATTCAACGTTGTGGTACAGTTGGTGTAATCTGGATTCCACTTTAGTTTTAAAATTTTATTATAAATTAATATTATTTGCTTGTACAAACTTTTCTTCAAAATAATATTTAAATGTACCATTATATCATACCCATATCCGACAAACATTACAATATATTTAACCGTAGTACTAAATAGCTTGCGACCTTTATCTATCCTCTTTGTTTACATATACATATATAGGAATGTAACTTTTGTATTGACCTTATTATGGATACCATATTTATCCTTTTTCAAGAATGAGACAAGTGTGGAAGAGCATGGTTATTTGAATAAGTATTCGGTGAACGAGTTGGTTAATGATGATTTTACATTATTGAAGACTATCCGTGAAAAGTTGATGATAATAGAGAGTAGTGATGATGTCGGTAATGATGTATATATTAATGATAGTTATTCAGAATTCTATATAAATGTTCCATTAGTGTATCCTGAAATATTGAAAAGAAGTGGTGAATTAATAAAAGAGAATATTGATGGTATAGAGTTGTTATATAATAGATTTGGGTATATATATGATAAAGATGGTATAAATAGATCGGTAAATGGTAATTATATAGTATGTAGATTAAGATGTAAGAGATGTGCATCAAGAGGATCGATATTATTGATATCGACGTTTAAAAATAAGAATGATATTACTAGTATAAGTTTAGGTATATGTATATTAAAACATTTAAATAGTGCTGAATATTTATTACAGGATATAATATATTTGATAGTTGATAGTAACGTACCGTATGGTACATGTACAAGACAATTTTTATTGGATTATTATAATAATGAAAATTATCCATTAAGAAGTCATTTGATACATAATGCTATAGTTATAGATTTGGGTCATAATAATTGTAATAATTACATGTTATCATATGAGGGTATTGATGGTTTGATACCCAATCAAGATATTATTAATATGTTTATTAAGATATCTAATTCGGAAGGTTTAAATATAATTACAAGATCTATATGGAATAGTATATTTAGAATTGCATTAAATGTTGATAATAATAGAAATCATATACCATTATTATCAAAATCTATTAATAGTTTCTCAATTATATGTACCAGGGGTAAAGAGAAGGGTGATATCAATGATGAAAACAAATTGAATTTATTATATAAATCGTTGACTTTAGCAATTAGAAATCAGAATAACCTAGACACTGTATTAGAAAGATCGTATAATTTTTATTTTTTAATTGATCCAAACCATTTTATCTCGATTTCATTATATATACCAATCATACCATTATTATTATTAAAGCCCATGTTACTTTTATTTTTTTCAACATATGTTAATCAATTTACTATAATATTATTGGGAATTACTATATTCATAATCAATACATTATTAGGTACCATACCATCATACATATATCTACTGCGTATAATTAAAAAATATAAAACTATCAATAGTAATACATTGATTGAAATTAGGCATGCTATTATATTGTTAACATCGTCATATCTAATATTATTACTTATAAATTTAACATTCTTCAAATTATATAAAAACTTCTTCAATCAAGATAACGCATTTGATTTTAATTCAGATGATGATAATGAAAATGAAGTACTCGTCAAACATGATCTAATCAGTCAATATTATAAATTTAAAAAATCCACGCGAACAAGCTCTGTGAGTGAGCCATTGTGTACCGTAGGCTCAACTTCCACCTCACCTTCCATCAGGCGTAAAACGTTGGGTCATACTGCTTTCGGTTCTCCTAATTTGCTATCTGTCACTCCCGGAGATCGTGGCGGTGATGGAAGTAGTCATTGGACCTCAAGTGGAATACCCACAGCTGATCTCAGGGAAGCGAAGGGACAACTAAGAAGAGAAAGTTGTCTGCAAGACAATGAAAGAACCTCAGCTGGTTCATCCAAAAACGATCTCTTGGAAAAGGAGGAGAAAATAATTAGTAGAACCTCCTGCAAAACAGAAGGACCTACTGTTCATAACAGTGAATCCTCAAGATATACTAATATAAATAACACAGGAGTATTCTATCCCTATTCCCCAAATAACAACGTAGCTGATCTACGTGAAGCGAAGGGAGAGGCAAATAGAGAAGCTGACGGCAGGAAGACCTTAGGTGAAACGCCGAGTGGAAAAGAAAAGGATATGGCTTCGAGTGGAGTAGCTTCGCTAGAGGTAGGTGAGGATGGATTTAAAAAGGGAAGTGGTTGGTTGGATAGTATAAAGTATATGTTTATGAGGAGCGATCTATATAATGATAAATTTAAGTTGTTATGTGGTATTGATGAGGATGAGTCATCAAATATGATAACTCCGTCATCAGTGAATGACAATAAGGAAACATGTAGTATAAAGGAAAAATTGGATAGTATGGGTAGTTCATCTATAATATATCCATTACCTAAGAACAATCCGCCGATAGATGTGATATTGAGTATATCGACGTTAATAATATCAATATGTTTTATGATGAGTTTATCAATTATGAATTGGCCATTGGCATTTTTATTAATATTGATATTTATAATACCACTAAGATTATTAAGGATAAGTAAGAAGATATTAATAATAAGACCATTAATCACATTGTTATATACTGTTATATTGATATTATTATTGTATCCATTTAAATCGTCATATTTACAGTATATTAGGAATAATACATTTTACTGTTTATCGTTTATATGTGGACTAATCAACAATATGTTAAATCATAAAATATTCAAGAGTTATAATAAATACGTACAACCGTTATGTATTTTATTCCAATTTCTTGAAAAATCTGTGTTTGGTAATCATATTCATTGGATTAATACTACTGGTATACCATTATTATTAACCAAATTATTTACTCTAACTGAAGATCATATCTTCTATGGTTCATATACGCTACCCATCATACTTTTCTATGCAGTACCCACATTATTCCATTGTATACTCATCAACATATGTATACTATATAGACTATTTAAATCCAATAATTAATCTTATTATATTAATTTATATACATGAATGTAAGTGGATCTTTATACACGAGCACCCAGAAAGTGAACTCGGTGGAATCATCATTGGCTGAGATAGTGTTTATTCAATTGTTACTACTAGTCCATCGACAGATATTATATATTTTATCTTTACCTTCCGTTAATTTGTCTTATAGAGGCTCCACGCCTAGTAGAAAATGATGTGATCTAGACCTTCTGTCTTCATCATAGACTCACCAATGTATAACCCTAAGTCATCTGATTCTTCGAGTTTCTATCCTTTGTATTTGCTAATACATGAATTATAGGAGAAAGTATCCAAGAAGGCATTGAAAAATGCAGATAAACGTGAACGTAGTAGATTACGTAGTATACGTAACGTGGACGCGCTTGTGGAAAAAAGAATTAAAGAACGTGATGAACGTAAAAGGTTAAAAAGGAATGAACGTAGGAAAAGACGTGAATTAGAGAAACGAGGCGAAGTAGTGATTAGACAAGTGCCAGATACGATAGAATCAATGAGAAGATATGATGAGACAATTGTTGATAATAATGATCCAGAAATTGAATATGAAGAATTAATTGATGAATTCTCTACTTGTTTTACTGGCAAGATCGCACCTAAATTATTACTGACTACACAGAGGTGAGATGACGTCTCCGCATAACTTTCAATAATATATAGGAAACCGGGCAAGAAATTAAAAACATTTATGAAAGAATTATTATTAATTTTGCCAAATTCTGCATATTTCTCTGTGTGTTTTTTATGTAACTTAATTTTTAATCGTTGTAGCGTGATCACTACAAATTAAAAGACGTTGTGAATTATGGTCTAAATGATAATTTTACCAGTATACTACTCG
Organism: Cytauxzoon felis; assembly: GCA_020283715.1. Taxonomy (NCBI): domain Eukaryota; phylum Apicomplexa; class Aconoidasida; order Piroplasmida; family Theileriidae; genus Cytauxzoon; species Cytauxzoon felis. The sequence continues at coordinate 45,341 of JAIQCW010000076.1, forward strand.
CAAAACAAGGGAATGATAAGATACCCAATGGATTATTCATATGTACATTACCAAGTATGTTTAACTTATAATAAATCATTAAATTTTCTATACAATAACATATATTGATACTTAGATGGCCCGACTACTTACTTTAAATTATCTAGCGTAAAATTTGCCTCCGATATGAAGGGTGGTGGTGTATTAACACAAACAATACCTGAATTGGTATTGAATTCATTTGATACAAGATTAGGTCGTAGAATTGGTCGTCAATTAGGATCTTTGTTTCCACAAGTAATATGAATTATTTAATATATCAACAATTTAGAATCCAGAATTTGAGGGTAGAAGGGTAATTACATTTCATAATCAAAGAGATATGATTTTCTTCCGTCATCATAGGTTAGTTTGAACTGTGATACGAAATATTCTTAGATATATATTTAATAATGAAAAGAAATGTTCATTAAAAGAAATTGGTCCAAGATTTACAATGAAGACATATTTTGTACAAGTTTGTATAATATTTGAATATATATGAATTAATATAGGAAGGATTATTTGAGATTAATGGTTTATACGAATTTATATGGAGACCTGATTTACAAGTTGATCGTAAAATATTTTTTATATAATTATCGCATATTGCATTGATAATAATGATTTGTAGTATATAGCACAATGTTTGGTATTGTATGATAACTACATAATGTTTCGGTGAATATATTTGAGATCAAAAATACTCTTTCCCCATTAGTTATGAAATAGAAGTGGGACGTTAAATCTATTGCATTTAGGTATAATAATCAATATAGATTTAAAATATATAGTTTTATGTATCAATTAAATGTAAATTATGTTATTATATATAATATTAATAAATATATACATTAACTATTGTGATGGGATGTTACCTCAAGAGATATTAGATATACGTTCACCAAATGAATTAATAGAAGTTAATACTACACGAGTACAACCAAGTGTTCTATTTACATCATATATTCCAATACGTAGTGCAAGAATATTACGAGTAGTAGATAGAAATATAATCATATGGACTAATATACCAAACGTAGACAGAAAATGTATACGTGCTACACTTCATGAAAATGATATTAATGTAGCTGTGTTATCATTAGACATATTAAATTCTGATGGTAGTTTTAGTTATTCATATTTTAAACTTAGTTCAAGTCTATGGTCAACTATTGGTATATATGAGCATTTATCGCGTTTGTATGTATTAATGTCTGAACGACATTTAGATATTAGTAAAGGATCACCGATAGTCATTTCTGATGAATTAGTTACACATTTTGGTAACAGTTCAATTGAATTTACTGTATTGCCCACATTTATATTAGTTAAAATAACAGAAAACAATGACATAATATGGGAAAGAACCTTGGAAGACGAAATGTGTGCTAAAGCTATTGCATATTATAGAAAAGGTATATCCACATTACTCTATGCTGAAATACATAGTGTTGAATCGGTTAACTGTAAATGTTTTAGAAAATTAGATAATAATTGGGTTGAGATTCCAATTGATATTTTTAGTGATATAAGAAACAATTTAACATCTGAATACAAATTAGATGTTAATAGTGTAGACACATATGGTTGTTTCTGTATAACTAATTATGAACAACACGGATTACCAGCACTCATGTTCACTGCTGAAGCAAATATACAGACAACAGAAGTGGTTTCTAACGAAGAAAATATATGGAAGAGTCCTGATGGTATTGATAAATGTACCATGGCTGTAGCACATTTAAAAGATAACGGACCAATATTAGTTCAATTATATATCAAAACACCAGAACCATCAGATGGCAACAGATATTTTATGAAATTAGATGATGGAAATTGGATTGAAACCAGTAAAGAAGAATTCTATACCAAACTAGAAGAATATGATGAACAACATGAAAGAGAAAATACATAAATAAATGTAGTTGTATTTAAAAAATATAACCATAGTTAAAATCAATAAAATATCAATCAACCAAAATGAGCAACACCAGTTAACTGTTGTACACACGAAGGGTTTCTAATAGTTCCATGTATCTTATCCACCTTACCTTCTCTTGCATACGGCCTCTTCTATTTACTTCCCCCTCAAGTTCCCGTAGATCGCTTCCAGGTATAATTTCTAATCTCGTCGAGATAAGTCTAAAGTGACGAAATTCACATAAATGAAGAAATCTAATGAACATAACTCAGAATCCAATTGAAATCCTATTTTCATTATCTATCAATACTGTAATGACTGTTTAATACCTCGTGTCTCACATTCGTAATTATCATAAGATGGTTTGCCACATCTATATTGTTTCCTTTCAACAATCCCATTATTGTAATACGATACAATCGTTATATCCAAAATGTCATTCGTATTTTGCTTCACTTCCACAGTCCTTTTAATCAAATTTTCCGGAACGTCACATAAAATCACATCACCATATATTACATTACCGATAAGTATATTTCCGCTAGAAATCCGCGTATAAAAGTATAACTTACCCATATGTTTATATAACAAAATGTTAGAATTTCTACTCCCCATCAGTGGATATATATTTAAATCCTCAAATCTATACTTCACTTCTTTATATAGTTGTTCCATGTAATTCCATTCGAGTACAACCGTTTCACGTTCAACATCACCGTTTAAACGGTCCTTATATCTGCTATTGATTATAGCCCTAGTATTGTAGGATATTAATATAAATACTTCTCTATACACTAATGTTGGACTATCATGTACAATCTCTACATCAGCATCCATTACAGTACCAATTCTATGAGTATCTGAGTAGTACTTTTTAATGGTATATGTAGTATATGAATGAAATAGTACAGTGTTTGCATTATCAATAGATATATACTTAATATTTGTGTTGTTAATATCCAAAGTAACCGGGATAATATCACACAAATCATGGATAAGTGAGTATCCTCCACTAATAACTAATGCTGAAAACATATAAAGTACACATGTATTCGCCATAATTTGGAATTCTAATGGCTGATCCCATGATTATGTCTTTAATTGTATATTAATGGCTATCTACAATTTAGAGATCTTACAGAGAATTCGTATAGATTAAAAGTGATACATAAATATTCTTCTAACCAAAAAATCATTGCAATAAATGATTTTCTCTCCTTCATATCCGAATTCAGAAAATTGTGCATGAATTGGCAAAAACTAGATATGTAATAGAGGCGTAACACCAAAGACAACAACGTACTTTTACTATCAGCCACTCCCAGAGATCGTGGCGAAGGTAGAGCTGGTAAGAGTTGGACCTCAAGTGGAGAAGAGCTCTCTGCAAGAGGAACAGACGTGTATTGGACCTAAGGTGGTACATATTCTGCTGATTTCAGTGTTACGTGTATAGTATCTTAGATATTGCTAAATGAAGATCTCTAGACAAAATATAAGAAAATATTTATATATTCAACAAATTGTATGGTATTTATGGTCTATGTTAATATAGTTTTGGGTCTGGATATGTATTTCTTCTTCACGAGGCCTTCATTAACGAGTATTTCAGATCCTCTAAAAGTTTGAAATTTATCATCAAGTATTTGAAATACATCAAATTTAATTTTAACAAAAGATTCTTCATCATCTTCTGCTAAGTCTCCATCTTGAGAATTTGATTTCTTCTTGGTTTTTTTCTTTTTACCAATGAATAGATTTTCAGTTTTTGCTATCAATTTTGCTGATTCCGCTAAATCCAAATCATTTTTGCTTGATAAATTTTGGCTATTTAATTTAAATTTTGGTACCCATATTTTAGTTGTAGCCGTGGTAGTTGTTACGCCGTCAGCTTCTCGTCCAGCCGGTTCTTGTACATTCTCTTGTTGCACTTTTTTATGCCATACTTGATGCGATACTATCTGATCATTTGTAGTGTCTTCTTCAGCATTTTCATCACACGCTACTGTTTGTACAATCTTCATAAGCCCTGCGCCTATTGATGACGTCTGATAGTTACTATTTTGATCATCATCTGAAACCTTCCATTCATCATCATGTTCAGAATTCTCTTCCACGATATCATCTGATCTATAATCTGATTTTTCATCTAAACTTGGTTCCTCAGTCTGTTGTAATAATGCCGATGCCTTAACAGCGTTTTTCTTACGCCTCTCCAAAAATGATACCAAACTCTTACTCATAGTCTGTAATATATATAAATTTATTTTAAAAAAGTTACATAAACGAGAATTCGATAAAACTTTTGCTGGGTGATGATCTAAATCATTTCATAGGCGGTGGGTAACAAGGTGGGTTGATAAATTAGCAAATTTCATAATACTGGATACAATATTCCTTGTCCATATCACTCCATTTTTATTTAATGATTTATTTCTCTTCAATTCACTATTTTTGTATCTCTATAAATAGTACATATCGAGATTACAACCCCTCATTCTCTTGCAAAGGGCCCTCCATCGTTCCACTTCCACCGTAGGTCTTGCAGACAGCTCTCCACTTGAAGTTACAACCTTGTCTTCCACTCGCCGTGGAGGCTCTTCCAATTATTCATCTCTAAAGAGTATGGCCACTCCCGGAGATCGTGGTGAAGGTAGTGATGGATCATCCATCATGGGAATGATGAAAGATGGTGCTAAGGATGTGTTGGATGTGACCTCAAGTGGAATGAAGAGTAGTACTGGACCTCGAGTGGAACCCGGAGCTGATCTACGGGAAGCGGAGGGGGAGATAAATAGAGAAGGCCACCACGGCGAGTGGAAGAGAGTAGGAGTGGACCTGTGTTGTAACGAATAGTGAGATGAGGTTAGTATATTGGATTTCAGGTGCATGACCTAGTTGGCAAAGTTGGATATAATTCACGAATTACAACGTTTTATTCAAACATCCCTCGCTACTATGCTCTTGTTTGTATGTATACAAAATGTAATATGAGATTATAGAGTTATTTTCGTTTGATATCATTGTACTTGTGAATTTTTATTCCGAATAATTCTAATCTTCGGGCGAGTGAATTATAGATGGAAGTAATGTGTGGATTGTGATTATGAGTGTGTACCTTATGGAATAATTTTTCGATGATTTTAGTATTAATATTGGGTATATTGGGATCACCGTTTGTGTTTGTGAGTGAATAAACATCTGATATGATGTCAGCTGCTTCTATGAAAAGATTACCTTTAGAAGTGCCTTGTATAAGTGTTTCAAAAGTTTTGGCATCAGCTTTAATACCTGCATTTTTCATGCATTTATAAATATCTAGAATGATATGGTATTTACCATTAGTAATACATGCAGACATAAGACATGTATATACATGTGTATTGATAGTAAAACCATATTCTTTGGGTAAACGATCAGCAAGATCGAAAACTTTATCTAATTGTCCATTCCTACCATACATTTTAATTAAAATAGTTAATGTGAAATTTGATGGTGGGATATTATATTGTTGCATTTGTTCCCATAATTTTTCACATAACCATAATAAACCACTTTTAACACAACCTTCTAATAATGAATTATATAGTATAACATCGGGCATTATACCTCTTTCATACATGATAGATAATAATTGAAATGATTTATCCATATTAGATTGTACACAATAACCTTTAATAATGGTTGAAAATGTAATTAAATCTGGTTCTATATTGTTATTTAACATGTTTTCTAATAATGATGCAGCACCATTCATATCACCTACTCTTGCACATGCATCAATTATTGAATTATATGTTACTGTATTTGGTAATACACCTTCTTCGTTCATCATATTAAATATATTTAATGCTTTGTCTAATTGTCTATTCTGACCAAAACCTTTAATTAATGTTGTATACATAATAGTATTTGGTTTTACTTTACCACGTGATTTCATATCATAAAATAATTTCATTGCATCATCTACTCTATTATTGTTTACAAACGCATCAAACATACAACCATACATAATCTCATTTGGTTCTAAACCACGCTTATATATAAATTCATCCCATAATTTTTTACATTCATCTATCATACCACAGCATGATAATGATTTCACTATTATACCATATGTCTGTATCTGAGGTTGCATACCCCATATACGAAATTTATTTATCAATCTTAACAAACGCTTTGTATTCTTCAATTTTATACAACAATCTAATATCGATGAAAATCCATTTTCATCAATCAATATCGATATTTTCTCACAAAATGATAAAAAATTCTCTAATTTGCTCCGAGATTCTATCCTACCACACATATATATAATCAATGATGATATCTCCACATTCTGTATATTCCTACGTAACAACGGTTTTACATACTGTAATGCCACAACAAAATTATAAACCACCATAGACACACGCACTATAAAACTACACAAACGCTCATATACATTATAATCATCCGTCAATAACAACCCTACCGCAGTGTCCAATGAATCAACCGATGGAACACGGTGAATGAGATGTTGCCTATCTCCACCTGAGGTCCTTTCTTTCCACTCGCCGTGGAGGCCTTCTCTATTTACTTCCCCCTCCGCTTCACGTAGATCAGCTGCGGGTTCCACTTGAGGTCCAGTACTAACTCCGCTCAAATCCCTACCTTCTCCACTGCCACGATCTCCGGGAGTGACTACACTCTTTAGAGATGAATAATTAAAAGAGCTGTCTGCAAGACCTACGGTGGAAGCTATTGGGAAAGAAGTGGATTGGATATCGAGTGGAGTAGAGGTATTTGTAATTTTTGATGGAGGCTCATTAACTGGAGTTGTTCGTGTAATTGACGAAATTCCATCCTTAGACTCTGAATTATAATCATGTATGGTATCCCATAATTTATTAGATTGTTTAAATAAATCTAAATTATTATTAGAGGCACCATAGGGATTATAATCGTCATTCATTGTATTGAAATAATCAAATGAACCCATAACGTCATTAGATGCACCATCAACCGATGATAATTTACTTAACGAATCCATTGATGACACTCTATCCAATGTACCATAACGATTATGATGCTGTCTACCCAAACGATCTTCCAATGAAGATCCACCACGCATAGAACCCCATCTAATGGAATCATCTTGCAGGCATCTCTCCACCTGAGGTCCAGTCCTACTCATCTTTCCACTCGCCATTCCACCTGAGGTTGTCTTGCAGACATCTTCTCTATTTAGCTCCCCCTCCGCTTCCCGTAGATCAGCTCCGGGTTCCACTCGAGGTCCAGTACTACTCTTCATTCCACTTGAGGTCACATCCAACACATCCTTAGCACCATCTTTCATCATTCCCATGATGGATGATCCATCACTACCCTCTCCACGATCTCCGGGAGTGGCTATACTCTTTAGAGATGAATAATTAAAAGAGCTGTCTGCAAGACCAACCTCAGGTGGAAGACCAACGGTGGTTGTATAACCTTCGGTGGAGGCAACCTCAGGTGGAAGTGGAACGGTGGAGGTAGTTTGAAATGACTTATTGGTGGATAATGTCTCAGTGGCTTGACTGACTGGTTGGATTCGTGTAAGGAAGAGTTCGCAATTTTCATGTGGTTCATTTCCTTTTAGTAATCGATTGATGTTATTGAATTGTCCCTTGAGTGCGAGTGTCATGATAATTTTTTCGCATATGACATGATTGATATGATTATAAGTATGAACGAGATATTTCATGATATATTCGACGGTGATGAAATCTTCAATAATAAGTGACAATTCTACAAGAGGTGTAAAGAGATCATATAGTGATTTATTGGTTAATATTTTGCATATGTGATCGATGTTATTGATAGTAAATTCATTATTGATAGTATGAATTAACTTATTGACACCGATACAAGTTAAGAATTCAAACCCTCCAAGGGTGAAGTTTTTATATTCTGGAGGTATAATAGATTTTAGTTGTTTTAAAGCAATAATGCATAACTTTGTGACAAGGCAACTGTTATCTTTTAATTTAGTTGAGATGATTAATGAATTGATAAATGTATATGAATTAAGACATTTTAATTCAATTAATCTTGAGATAACGCTTGTATAATTATATGGAAATTCTATGCATATAAATTCCATAAATAATTTTATATTTAAATCGCTATCTAAGACGTCCAATATTAATATACTCGACTCTAATGATAATGATAATATAAAAATTATATAATATTTTATCTTCTGATTTAATTTATTAAATATATATAATGATTTTATTTTTTCAGCCAAATATATAGAATCAATTAATGATAAATTTAACCAATCCTTGAATGGTTTCATTGTAATATAAGATGCCGTCATAGTTGATGATATATATGGTGATGGCAATAATGAATTATTTATTAAATTACCGTATCTAATATTGAATGGTGATGATGAAGAAAATATACATGTCGATGACGTAGTCGTCGACGATGGCACAGTATTATTAACTAAACCAGTATCCTTATCAGGTGATATATTCTTCATATAGTCATTTGTGTCATTATATGAGTATAGATCATTTAACATAATATTTTTCATCTCATCCCTATTCAATACATTCATACTAGACATACCACTTGAGGTTACAACCTTATCTTCGTCTTGCAGAGAGCCTCCTCTATTTACTTCCCCCTCCGCTTCACGTAGATCAGCTGCGGGTAGACAGCCATAATCTTCGGGAGTGACGGGAAAATAATTGGAATGATCCACAGAGAGTGGAAGAGTGGTAGAACCAACAGTGGAGGTGAGTGGAAATGAGGTGGATTGGGTTAGCGATAGACGCGCATTATCAATCCTTTTATTAAAATCCACATTTCCATCGGTAATTGTAGTAGATGAGTTGTTACTATTTGGAGCCGATCTCTGGTTAATTGATATTCCACTAAAAGGATTACCTCCACTCCCGCCACAATCTCCTGGTAGACATACCGAGGATGATCTACGGGAATCCGAGGAGAGATAATTAAAAGAGCTGTCTGCAGGACCAACGGTAGATGCGAGTGGAAGAGAGGTTGTATAACCTTCGGTGGAGGCAAATCTACTTACTTCCCCCTCATTAGTATTGACACATCCAGAAATTTTACCTGACATATTATTATCAATCATTCCTTCAGTATTATAGCAATTATTCAAAGAATTGTATACAATCTCTTTCCAGTCATCGTCTACTGTATCAGTTACATGAGGATTAATACTCGATATATCATTCATTGTTGATGAATGATATTTTATGTTCCCACCGCCCACATCAAAAGTGCTTTCACCATACTTATAACCTCTACTATAGGTCTTGCAGTCTTTTACGGGTAATGAGGTATTATATAACGATTTTTTATCAGACTCTTTATTAATAGTGTTGACGGATAACAAATTAAATGAATCAATAACATCTGATGTTTTAATACTGTCATCTTGGCCACGATCTCCTGGTAGACATACCGAGGATGATCTACGGGAATCCGAGGAGAGATAATTAAAAGAGCTGTCTGCAGGACCACCTACGATGGAGGCGAGTGGAAGAGTTGAAGGTAATGATTGAACCTCAGTGGAAGTGGTGCGTGAATTATCATAATATCTATTAAAGCTAAGTTCAATGAATAGTGTTAATAACATGACGGCAATTGGTGTTTCTAATTGTCCTTTATTATCTTGTATAACTTTAATGAAGTTTGTAGCTACATTGATGTTATCTCGTTTAATAAGCTCGTGTAATCCATGTATGAATATTTTATATAAATTATCATTATATCCTTTACTATATGTTGATGTTATCATTGTGCGGCACAAGTCAATGTAATCTGCACATACTAAAGATAGCAATACTTGTGCTATAACATCAATGGATATTTTTATATTTTTATACCATGAGATTTGTATTAATTTAACGCACCAACATACATGGCCCTTCATTAAACAAAAATTCAACATTGAATTGAAAATTGGTACAATTATATTTACACCATTAATATTATACTCTATTGAAAATAATGTAAATAATTCATCTTGGACACCATAATCACCCATCAAATAACGTTCTAATAATGATTCTGCACGATCAACAAAATCCAAACTGCACATGTGATTATCTATTGGAGTTATAACATCTGTCATTGTATCTCCAACACTCATATTAACTAATTGTGTCAATGGACTCTCAGCTATCGATTGTAATACCCTACCATCGTCATAACCATTATAGATCGCATCCCCAAAGCCCGGTATCTTATATACATCATATGATGATAAAGTATCCATAACGCCATTCATATTATTATATGTACCTCCCTTCATACCTGTCAGTGGATCATCTCTCCCACTAAATGAAGCTCCTCCACTCGAGGTCCTATCCTCAACACTGCCACGATCTCCGGGAGTGGCCATACTCTTTAGAGATGAATAATTAGAAGAGCCACCACGGCGAGTGGAAGACAAGGTTGTAACTTCAAGTGGAGAGCTATCTTTAAGACCAACGGTGGAAGCTATTGGGAAAGAAGTGGAAGATAATACATCACCTTCGATCGAGGTAATCTTTGATGGAGGCTCACTAACTGGAGTCGTTCGTGTTTTCGCTGATTGAGGAGTAGGTAAAGAAAATTTTTTGGAATTGGATTTAACTGTTAAAGGAAGATAGTTAGGAGAGGAACTGCGGAGAGTGGAAGAAGGGTTGGATTGGACCTCGGTGGATGTACTCTTCGATGGAGCAGTTGGTAGCGAAAATTCTTCAGAAGTAATATTGCTTCTCTGAGTATAGTAGTCAAAAGTGTCAATATTAGCGGTAAATCCATTATTATTGTTATCAACAGATAATAAACCACCTTTATTGATATTAGAAATAATACCCGATAAACTGGAATTGTGGGGTAATTTACCCCCATCAGATTCCACGCTTGTTCCTCTATTCATTAGATCCATATCGTATGTATTTCCATTCATATTGCGTTTGGCTATATTTTTAACCTCAAATTCTGGCTCCTTAAAGTCAAATACGGGTATATTTACGTTATCATTTATACATGTGTTATGGGGCAATTTTGTATTATGGTGCAAATTACCCCCATTTTCACAGACAACCTCACAATTGCCACGATCTCCGGGAGTGGCTTTACTCTTTAGAGATAGGTAATTGGAAGAGGCCTCCACGGCAGTGGAAGAAGAGTTGGATTGGACCTCAAGTGGAGTGGAGGTAACCTCGGATGGAATATTCCGAGTAGAAGTATTATCATTAATTGTATGCATATTTGTTGTATTAGTGGAAATTGTATAATCACTGTTGTTATTATTATTTGAATGTGTATTTTGATTCATATTATCATTGTTGTTGTTGTTGATACGGTTACATAAATTTGAATATGATGCAGATTTACCACGAAAAATAATTTTTAATCGATCGAATATAATTGATTCTGTATTTGTAGCATTTTTATTTTCATTTAATTTTGGCGATGATAATAATGATCCATTAGCGGTACTATCATCATCACATAATGATACAATAGTTTTTTCAAACTCTTTTAATTTATATTCTTCATTATCATTCAAAAATGTTTTTACCACCATAATGGGTCTTTTATTTTTATTTTTTTTTTTAAATTAAAACTACCTTAATATACAATAAATAGTGAATTATATAATATATT
>JAIQCW010000077.1:0-47373 GCA_020283715.1 Cytauxzoon felis
TTAATAATTTTAATATTACACATTTATTTAATCTATGCTATGATAATAATTTTATTGGATTCAAATCTTTTCAACATAATTTTATTATACATTTACCCAATAAAATCATTACATTATTCTATTTCCTATTCAATACTAAATCAAATAATAAAATATATCAATCCAGAAATCATAACCATTTCATCAATTGGGGATCTATCATTAATAAAAATTTTATAACATACTCATACCAAACATATTCCAACTCTCCACTCGAAGTGCAATCCAACTCTCCTTCCACTCGCCGTGGAGACTCTCCACCTGAGGTTACAACCTCGCGTTCTCCTGCAGAGAGCTCTTCCAATTATCTATCTCTAAAGAGTAAAGCCACTCCCAGAGATCGTGGCGAAGATGGGGTAGTGGGGGAATGTGGGGATAAAAAACACTATAAATTTCCACCTGAGGTTACCTCCACCGTTGATCTTGCAGAGAGCTCTTCACCACTAGGCGTGGAGCCTTCTCCACTTGAGGTCGGTCCTGCCGTCAGCTCTCCCAATTACCTATCCCTGAAGGGTAGAGCCACTCCCGGAGATCGTGGCGAAGTATCCGAGACGATCCATGGGAGTCGAGGCGAGTTAAATAGAGAAGCCTCCACGGCGAGTGGAAAAGAGAGTAGGATTGGACCTCAAGTGGAACCCGTAGCTGATCTCAGGGAAGCGAAGGGGGAAGTAAATGAAGGATCTTTCTGCAAGACGACCTCAGGTTATATCCCTTGTGGAATGGAAAGTATTACAGGACCTCGAGTGGAACCCGAAAGTGATCTACGGGAGCTTGAGGGGGAAGTAAATAGAAGAGGCGCCACGCCTAGTGGAAAGGTAGAATATAGTGATGTAACCTCGACTGGAAAACGATTTATGAATAGTGATGTTAAATCATTTGATGTATTATCTGATGATACGATACCATCAACGATGATACATTCTGAGAGTATACCTTGTTCATCTACATATACATCTATAATGGATGCGATAAGGAGTGATTTGAGATCATTTGATATTGAAGATGAAGAGATAACATATACACAGCAATTATCATGGATGAGATTATATTCTTTATTACATTTATTAAAATGTTCTCAATTATTAAATAATCTTGCAATTGATACATTTAATTCAATTGATTTATCACATATGAATATTACTAATTTTGATAATACAATTAAAAGTCAAAATACACCAAATTTTATTGGTATCAATAAAGTATTAAAATATGTACAAGAATTTATTGATTCATTAATAGATGTTGTAGCAGGTGAACGATACAATTTAGAAATCTGCCCATCAGAACTCATGATCTGTAATTTTAATAATCCAAATCTTATTAATGAAATCAATAAATTCATCGCAGACGCTACCAAATTTGGTAACGTTATACCAACTTATCATGGACATAATAATAATGATCAATATGATATACTCACACTACTCAAATGAAGTCATATAAAATATACACATACACATACATATAATATCATATTATATAATCTATATTCCACATGAAGTTCAATCCACTGAGGTCAGTCCTGCCTTCAGCTCTCCATTAGAGGTTACAGTCGTACTCTCTTTGCCATTGCATGGAGCTTCTTCCATTTACTTCCCCCTCCGCTTCCCTGAGATCAGCTACGGGTAGTCCACTTGAGGTCTCCACTCGAGGTCCAATCCAACTCTTCTTCCACTTCTTCATTATTACCTCTGAAATTTGAAGGAAATCCTGAATTTCTGGGGAAACTCATGAAGATTGTGGAATGACTATTAAATGAATTCCTGATCTCAATACTTCATTGAAGAGGACATTGATGGTTTTATCTAGTATTATCATCCTCCCTTCATCCTAATTTATATTCATTGAGATGCCTTAAATTATGTGGATTTCATCACTTTAGACGTATCTCGTTGAGATTATGAATTACCTCTAACGGAACCTGAAAGCGATCTACGGGAGCTGGAAGGGGAAGTAAATAGAGGAAGCTGTCTGCAAGACGACCTCGGGTAGAACGGCGAGTGGAAGGAGAGTTGGATAGGACCTCGGTGGTGTAGATTAAAATTTTCAGATAGGTGGTGTCCAATTGACGGCGATGGTGGATGCGATAGCGAAAACGATGGTGAATCCGAGTATGGATAATGATGTGATTTTTTTTGAGGGTATATTGAAATAATTGAAATTTTTGGTTGATTTAAATTTATCGAATTGTTTTAGATATAGATAATGATCATTTCTTTTATAATTTTGTATTGAATATAATCGATTGATATCGAAATTATTGATAGGCCTTCTAGATTCATTATATGGGTTATTAATATTATCATAGTCTTTCATTATTAATTGAATCTATACGATTATAGATATATTTTAATACATTTGAATGCCTTTTACGATGATTTAATTCCTTTTGATATAATACACCGAATATAATACCAATTGTTATGCAAGTAGTACATAATACTAATCTTGGTCCTTTGTTCATTACTACTATGAGTTAATGGTAATGAGTAATGGTATAATCAATTTCATATAACATCTCTAGACAGATGAAATTTAATGATATTAACCTTGTTGAATATAAATAAAATGTAATTAGTCGTTGAAAGATATAAGAATTGAGGTGAATCTCACTGATAGGTAGATAGGATTCTAGGTAGGAGCGATATATACTGGAATTTAGTAATTAAACTTTTAATTAATGAAATATATATATTAAAATCAAGTTAATTAAAGAACTTGTTGGAATTATATAAATTGAATTATGTATCATATCTAATGGTAGTAGTGTTATGAATGATTCCACTATGTAATTGGGAATGTTATCAATTTAAATATAAATTTTAATTAAAAAAAATGTAGATGTATATATTAATTTTATTTATAATAACAATGAAACATGTAGAATTGTAATAATGATGATAAATAATGAAATTTTAAATGTAGTATTTTCTGCACAGGATGGTGACCTGAATGCCACCAAATTATTAAATAGTTTAGTTGATCTAGGATGTATAGATAATATATCTACTGATGAATTGAATAATAAATTATTATTATCATATGATTTATTATTATCATTAACTCATTTAGATAAAGATATAAATAATGATATGATTATAAATTATTTAAAGAATACTTTTGGTAATGTTAATAATGAAAAATATTTAGAATGTATAAATATATTAAGATTCTATGGTTATACTCTTTTAATTAAATTAATTGAAAATAATTGGAAATATATGACTATTGAATTGAAAGATCGTATTAAATATAATCTTGAATTACTTTTTACAGATGATTATATTGTTAATCCTACTATAATTTCTCAATATAATTCACTTGTATTACATAAACTTGCTCAACTCATATCCACCATTATCCTCATCCACCATCCAAATAATTGGAATCAAATCCTCGATATTTCAATCCAATCTATCAATAAATTACTCAATTATTTTGAACATGAATACAATTCATCAAATATTAATACCAATATACCATACA
The DNA here is from genome assembly GCA_020283715.1 of Cytauxzoon felis. Lineage (NCBI taxonomy): Eukaryota > Apicomplexa > Aconoidasida > Piroplasmida > Theileriidae > Cytauxzoon > Cytauxzoon felis. The sequence goes on from JAIQCW010000077.1 coordinate 3,526, forward strand.
AGGTACAATATAACTCAACTTCCACTAGGCATGGAGCCTCTCCACCTGAAGTTACAACCAGTGTTCCACTCGCCGTGGAGGCCTCTTCCAATTACCTCCCCGTAAACGGTAATGCCACTCCCGGAGATCGTGGCGATTTATACCCGGAAGAACAGGAAATGTCTACCCGTAAGAACGTAGATGTTCAACCCCTAAGAACAGGAATTCTACCCGGAGGAACGGGAATTGTTAACTCGGAAGAACAGACATCTACAGTTGTCCTGCCGTCAGCTTCCTCAATTTACCTCCCCGTAAACGGTAATACCACTCCCGGAGATCGTGGCGGAAGTGAAGGTATGGATTGGACCTCGAGTGGACCTGGAAGCGATCTACGGGAGCTGGAAGGGGAAGTAAATAGAGGAGCTGTCTGCAAGACGACCTCAGGTGGAACGGCGAGTGGAAAGACATCGGATGGAAAGGAATTGATGGCTGATAATGTAGGTGATATGATATTAATGGATATTGGTAATGTATATATACCATATCAATTATATAATGAGTTATTATTATTTTGTGGTTATTTGAGTGAATTATGTTCGAGTATAAAATTAATGAATAGGAGAGGTATAAATGTGATAAAATTATATATAAATGATATATTTTTTATTATAAATCGTATAATTTTTATGGATTTATTTAGTAATGATAATAAATTTCTTATAAATTTAATTATGAATTTATCATTTATAATTGATGGTTATATATTTATTGAATTTAATTTAGATGATTTTCTTATTAATAATATTAATTTATATAATAATTATGATATTATACAAATATTTCTTAATATTTCTAATAATATATCTGAAGATTCAAAGAATAATTTTATTTCTTTTAATTCTCCTACATTCACATCTTCAACCCTGGATAACAGAAGTGTGATACAGAATTCCAATAATCAATTCCCATCTTCAACCCTGGATAACAGAAATTTCATACAATCTCTAGATAACACTAACTTCATACAATCTCCAATGAATTATAATCAAAAAACATCTAGATTTCTAATGAATGTATCAAGGTTATCAAGAATGAATTATGAGAATATAAATGAATTAATACAAACAATAATGATATTGAGGACATTAATAGAAAAAAATTTATTAATATTAATGAAAATAACATCATTTAATATATTAATTGATGAATTAATGAATTTAATAATACATCCATCATTAGAGATTACATTAACATCTATAAATGTAATTATATTATTATTAAAGAGAATGATTAAGAATAATTATATTGATAAAATAATTGATGTTATAAATATAAAAAAATTTATATTAATTTTATATTTAAGATCATTAAAATTAGGTAATTTAAATTATCAATTGAAATCTAATGATAATTTCATTTCACAACAACAACAACAATCACAATCACAATTAGATATCGTCATTGATGACGTCATTGATGATAATATATTAATAGATTTAGATAATAAATATTTAAATTTAATTATTACTACAACAATAAATAATAACATTACATTAAAACAATGGATAAAATTATTATTTAAATATGTAATTATAGATAATGAATTATCTATTGGACAAATGAAATCATTTGATACTAGATTTTCATCATTAAGATCTGCTATACAAAATTGTTTATCTATTATATCAACATTAAATGAATATTATATGAAAATTACATTAGAAACTATATATGAATTATTTAATACTATTAAAAATAATTTTATACAATCTACTTGTCATAAATGTAATATAAAAAATCTACATTGGACATGTATACAATACATACTCTTTGATTCCATATGCTTCATATTCGAATCTACCATACATAAACTCAAATTTATCTCCAATGATCATAAAACACCCAATTGGATGAAAATCTTACATAAACAACAACAAATACCTCCAATCGAGGTCCAATCCAACTCTCCTTCCACTCGGCGTGGTGCATCTTCCACCGAGGTCCAATCCAACTCTTTTCCACTCGCCGTGGAGGCCTCTTCTAATTTGTTATCTCTAAAGAGTAAAGCCACTCCCGGAGATCGTGGCGATTTATACCCGGAAGAACAGGAAATGTCTACCCGTAAGAACGTAGATGTTCAACCCCTAAGAACAGGAATTCTACCCGGAGTAACAAAAGATGTCTACCCGGAAGAACAGACCTTGAATGTATTTAATGGACCTCAAGTGGAGACCTCAAGTGGACTACCCGTAGCTGATCTCAGGGAAGCGGAGGGACAACTAAATAGAAGAGGCACCACGCCTAGTGGAAAGACCTCAGGTGGAACGACCTCAAGTGGAGAAGCTCCATGCAATGGAAAAGATATAACTTCGTGTGGAAGTATAGATGGCAATGATTGGTATATATTTGGAATAGGTATATTATATGAGATATTGAGTATGTCGATGTATAGTGATCATGGTATGATATTAGAGATACGTCGTATGGATATGTTATCATATAATTGTATAATATTAGTATATGATAGTGTTAATATATATAATATAATGGAATATATAATTAATTATATAATAAATAATGATGATATAATAATGAATAGATCATCATTATATGCATTAGATAATATATGTAAATATAATATTAATAATATAATAGATTATATAGAAATATTTATTATAAAATTAAGAGATAAATTTATTAATTGTAATAATAATAGATATAGAAATATATTATTAGAATCATTAATAATATTAATATCATATATAAATAATAATAATATTAAACGTATATTATTATTAAATATAATACAACCATATTATAATGAATTATTAAATATAAATTTAATTATAAATAATTCTAATGATTTATTAAAATTTATATTGAATGATGATGTTAATCATAAAAATTTATATAAATTATTAATTATATTAATATTAATAATAAAAAAAACCAACAACAACAATAATAAACATCCATTATATGAATTATTTAATAAATTATTAATTGTGTTATTAAAATTATTTAAATGTATTGAATACATGTGGGAACCATTATTTTTTAAAGAAGATCAATTTATAAAATTAATATTAAGACCAGGTGAAGATGAATGGTTAATTTTAAATGGAAGATGTAGCGATGCATCCAATGATGCGTTGAATGATGCATTGAATGATGATAATGTTCTTACATCTAATGGTACTACAACTTCTGCATTGAATGCTTCGTCCAATGATGATAATTCAAGTACTCTACATTCTAATGACATCAATTCAACACATACATCCAATGACATCAATTCAACACATGCATTGAATGCTACTAGTATAAAATATTATCAACATTTTATATTTATATTAAGACAACTTGTATTGAAATTTATAGGATTATTATTATCTTCATCATCACCTCCTCTTCCTCCATCTTCACCTTCACTTCCTCCTTCTTCCTCTGATGGTAATGATTTAATAAATAATTCGTTAATATTGCCATTGAAATGGACAACAATATCACATATATTACATATGATCAAATATACATTTATACCATCTATACATAACATCAACATGTATATTATCAACATTATCAATATCATTACAGAAAGAATTAGCTGTGAATGGAAATCATTAAATAAATTCAGATTATTAATCATCAATCATCAACATGATGATAAATTCATACAACTCTATTATCTCAAAGTATACGCCACAATCAATACAGGATTACAACTACTCACACTCATCAATCATATCATCAAACCCAATAATACACACACAAAGAAAATTAATACACACAATGTACAATCTAACTCCACCGAGGTTACCACCACCGTAGGTCTTCCACTCGCCGTGGAGGCCTCTTCCAATTACCTATCTCTAAAGAGTAATGCCACTCCCGGAGATCGTGGCGAGATACCCGAGACGATCTATGGGAGTCGAGGCGAGTTAAATAGAGAAGCTGACGGCAGGAATGTAACCTCAAGTGGACTACCCGCAGCTGATCTACGGGAAGCGGAGGGACAACTAAATAGAGAAGCTCCATGCAATGGAAGAAGAGCTGACGGCAGGACGACATCAGGTGGAACGGCGAGTGGAATGACATCAGATGCACTGGTGGATATGTATAATAATGATGGTAATATGATATCTGATGATGTAGATATGATGGATGATGATAGTAATATGTCATTAATTACATATGATTTAATGAAATGTATATTTACATCATTATGTTCAGCTGTTTGTTGGCCACATTGTAAATGTATCTCTGAATCTTTAAGATTAATCAGATTATTCAATAATCTCACACATAAAATACAAAATCTCAATCAACAATATATCACACTTCAAATCAATATCATACTCTTCCTTGTCAAACAAATCAATCAAAAAAGGTACGCTCACAACACATAGTATGACAATCAATCCAAACGAAGTTAATTCATCTGAAGTCCAATCCAATTCTCTTCGTCTTCCAGACAGCTTTCTACCTGAGGTTACAACCTTCCCTTCCACTCGCCGTGGTGGCTCCTCCAATTACCTATCTCTAAAGAGTAGAGCCACTCCCAGAGATCGTGGCGGAAGTGATGAGGATGTAACCTCAAGTGGAACCCGCAGCTGATCTATGGGAAGCGGAGGGGGAGGTAAATAGAGAAGCTGTCTGCAAGACGACCTCAGGTGGAATGGCGAGTGGCAACGGCAGGATGGACCTCAGGTTAAGAAGACAACATTTAAGTATCAAGATATTCAATATATATCTATAGGTCATTTGATCCATTGAATTTGGATGTGGGTGGTAATAGTATGTATAGTATGTATTGGTCATTGGGTAATGAGGGTAGTTATTTAAAAGAATTTGTAAATACAATTGTATCATGTTATGAATCACTTGTTAAATGTACACCAAAATTAAATGAAGTTATAATTGATGATAATGTCAATATACAAAAACTATTACAATATACTCATATCATTAATGCTATACAAATCATCACACCATATCTTAATGAACAAGAATGCCTACTATTCATCAAACATATCATACTTTCACAAAAAAATGAACCCAGACAACTACTCAAAACAATTATCGAAAATAAACTACAAGTACGTTTATAATCATAACAACACTCCACTCGAGGTCCAATCCACCTCTTTTGGTCCTGCCGTCAGCTCTTCCAATTATCTATCCCTAAAGGGTGATGCCACTCCCAGAGATCGTGGCGATGTCTACCCCTAAGAACAGGAAATCTACCCGGAGGAACAGAGTGTGTTAACCCGGAAGAACGTGATATAGTTAATCGACCTCAAGTGGAGGTGTAATACCTGGAAGAGATCTACGGGAGCTGGAAGGGGAATTAAATAGAGAAGCTGTCTGCAAGACGAAGGAAAGGTGGATTGGCCTAAGGTGGAGAGTCTATTGGAAATATATGATATATTATTTCTGTATTTCAATTCATATATAATATTTATAGGGTACTGATTATAAAAAACAAGTACAATATGATTCGGATATGATAATTGAACTTAAATCCGCTAAAGGTATGTTATAAAATGAATCTAACCACTTGTACCATTTACCACACTCACTCCACTTCCATCCCACCTGAGGTCCAATCACTATCTTCTCCACCTCTTCTTCCCACTCGCCGTGGTGGCTCTCCTAATTACCTATCCCTGAAGGGTAATGCCACTCCCGGAGATCGTGGCGGAGGCGAAGGTAGTGAGGATGTAACCTCAGGTGGAACCCGTAGCTGATCTCAGGGAAGCGAAGGGGGAAATAAATAGAAGAGCTCCATGCAATGGAAGAAGAGCTGACGGCAGGACTAGACCTCAGGTGGAGAGTAGAGTAGGGTTGTAACCTCAGGTGCAGTGGACAACACATCAGTTATGATCTCTTTCGGATGGAAGGTTGAGATTATGACATAGAAAATTAATTAGTGTATTAAATATTATTATATCGAGGTTGATTGTCTGACTGATGTGTACTGGTGATGTCTGTTGTGTATTGTTCATACACATTTTAATTTTATACTTAAGATTCCAATTTATTAATAATAATTTTTTATAGATATTGAGGTTATTGATTCAGATGAAGGTGATGATTGTATATTTGGTAGTGATATATTGTATTTGTTATTAGAATAGTTTATATGATACCCCATATTGCAGTTTTGATATTAAAAACACATTAATTAATATGACTAATAAATAAATGTATATATTTAAATAATTTTAAAAAAATATGAATTTAACAAATTGCAGTTATTGTGGTTCTCAGCAGATTGAGAGTTATAAACATTTGGGTGAGTTAGTATGTCAGGATTGTGGAGCTGTCTTGCAAGAGAATGCAGTATTAGAGGATGTACAATATTCTGAAACACCAGCAGGAAATACTACATTGGTAGGTCAATTTATACCAACAGCTGGTAGTCGTCGTTTAACATTAGCATATGGTTCATGGCAGAGTCGTGAACAGGTTATAAAGCGTGGTTATCATAATATACAACGTATCGCAGATTATTTACATTTATCATCGGAGCATGTGGAATCAGCACAGCGTATATATTTATTAGCGGTACAGCGTAATTTTACAATGGGTAGGAATAATTTACATGTAGCATCATGTTGTTTATATACAATTTGTAGACGTGAAAAAACGCCACATTTATTAATTGATTTCTCAGATATTTTACAGACACCTGTTAAAACTATAGGACAAATTTTTATGAAATTAGTACGTATGCTACATATTTCTGTACCTAATGTTGATCCATCTATATTTTTTGAACGTTTTGCAACACAATTACATTTAAAAAATAATATACAAAAGATTATAACAACTGGTGTACGTATAATACAAGCAATGAATCGTGATTGGTTATGTACTGGTAGAAGACCAACTGGATTATGTGGCGCTGCATTAATAGTAGCCGCTAGACTACATGATATTTCATTATCAGCAGAAGCTGTTGCATCTGTTGTACGTATATCACATCCAACTATTATGAAAAGATTATCAGAATTTAAAGAAACATGTACTGCACAATTAAAAGCATCAGAATTCGATAAAGTCGATCTTGATACTCTACCTAATGTTAAATTACCACCATGTTTAATCTCCAAGTTGAAAAAACAATACGATATAGATACATTATCAGATTTATCCAAAGATAATACAACATATGAATCATCGTCAAATTCACCAAGATACTATTCTACACATACACCAACCTTCTCAGAATTACACATCAATGATGATCATAACCTACAATCTACACCCAATAATGGACATATAACACCACCTGAGGTTACAACCTTGTCTTCCACTAGCCGTGGAGGCTCTTCTAATTACCTCCCCGTAAACGGTATAGCCACTCCCAGAGATCGTGGCGGAAGTGTAAGTAGTGATGTAACCTCAAGTGGAAGTGGACTACCCGAGAGCGATCTACGGGAGCTTGAGGGGGAACTAAATAGAGGAGCTGTCTGCAAGACGACCTCTGGTGGAATGACCTCAGGTGAAAAAGATGGTATGACTGACACATTGGGTAGTATAATTGATGGTAGGTTATTAGATTTGGGTTTACCATCGGAGGTGTTATGTAAGGATGAGCCATCTGCTGATGATATAAAGGGAATAGCATCGAGTATAATGGAGAAGTTTGCAGAGGTTACGGTTGAAGAGGAAGAAGTGTTATCATCAGATGATGAAGAAGATTTAATGGTTTTTAATGAGATGATATTAAAGGAGGATGATAGGAAGATGAAAATGATATTATGGGATGAAATTACAAAAGATGTTATGCCTAAAGTATGGCGTAGGCAAATGGAAAGAAAGAGACAAGAAAGTGAACAAAATGTCAAAAAAAGAAAATATTGTAGAAGAGTTTATACTGAATATCCTGAAGCACAAGATGCAGCAGAATCCGCCAGAATGGCACTAGAAAGACATGCAAAAGGTTTCATTCATCATATCAATAACGATGTATTCAATACACTACTCTCACAAAGCACATGATAATAATCTAATAAATTCCATTACATGAACAAATACATATGGAAAAATTCCTTTACCAATTATATATCCATCCTTTCCAACCGAAGTATAATCCACCTTATTTCCACCTGAGGTTACCTTCACCTTTTCCACTAGGCGTGGAGCCTCCTCTATTTACTTCCCCCTTTGCTTCCCTGAGATCAGCTGCGGGTCCTCCACTTGAGGTCTGTTAACTATATCACGTTCCTCCGGGTAGACACTCTTTGTTCTTCCGAGTAGAATTCCTGTTCTTAGGGGTTATATATTTACGTTCTTCCGGGTTAACACTTTCTGTTCTTCCTCATTAACTTCGCCACGATCTCCGGGAGTGGCATTACTCTTTAGAGATAGGTAATTGGAGGAGGCCTCCACGGCGAGTGGAACGGAGGTGGATTGGACCTCGAGTGGAGTGTTCACTGTGTTATATATACTTTTATAAAATTATTAAAATATTATACATGAGTTATGTGTGATAAGCTACATTTAAAAGTGTTACAAATGTCTGAATATGTATTTGACAAATTATAAAATTTTATCGGAGATTCTCCATTCTCCTTTAATGACAGTATCTAAATAACATTTGGTGAGAGGTTCTTTGTATATTTCCTTCCATCCGTATAATAGTAAGTACTTAAAATATATAACGTGTGATTTTTGAGGATTTACATCAATTACAAATAGTACAATGAGTTCAAGGTCATTAGCGTCAACGAGTGCTACTACAGCATATTTATTATTCTTATATCTCTTCCATAACATCTCATTACGTTGTGAATCATATAATGAGTCGAGTATATATCCATTTTTCGGTCTACATGTGTGAATAGTAGATGTATAATTTGGGTATTGTTTAACCTTAATATCCAATCCTTCAGTCTCGTGATTGTAAATGTCCAGAGTAATTGGTTTCAAATCTTTAAAGTAATCATCGATACCACATCTACCATATGGGAGTTCATCTAAAGGTTCAACAATTTCCATCACTCGACTGTAATCCGAGTAATCAATGATACCCCCAATGGTGTCAAATGTGAATTTAAATTCATTCCACATATATACGAAGTTCTCATAATTGAATTTATAACATTCAAAATCTCTACTACAGCTATAGAAACCAGGGAGGATTGAAGAGGTTTTATCGTTGAGGATGGAGAGTACCATTAAATCATTTCCATTTTTACTAAAGATATCAATGATCTTACATTGATCATCAATATTCTCAGATTCCCATAATAATAAATCACCATACTTTACTTTAACAGCACGATGAGGAGATATGAATGCTATAGTATGTGTAGTCTCGCCATATGTTCTCTTGACATAACATGATGGATCCAACAAAAGTACATCAACCTCTATATTGTCAACCCCAGGTACCATTAAATCATCTACATCTATAGATTCATATGATAATCCCTGTGTAATATCCTTTACAGGCTCTTGTACTTTTACGCTCTCCTTCACATCCTCGAGATCGACTTCATGTTCAATATCTTCTCCACTAGGTGTTGTATCTTTTTCAACTACAACCACTTCCAACTTTTCTTGCTGTACTTCTTCTATGCTTTCCTTCACCTCCTCGAGATCTACCTGAGATTCAATATCTTCTCCACTAGATGTGGTGCCTTCTTCAATTACATCCCCCTCCACCTCCCCGATATCGGCTTCAGGTTCAATATCTTTCTTTCCTTGTTCAGCAATTTCTAGCTCTGGTAATTCGGCCACTACAAATTCTTCATGTGCTTCACCCCTAGCTTTCCTTTGTAGATATTCAGCCAATTTTTCAGCCTCTTCTTCAGTGACTTCTACCCCATCTGTCCATTCATATTGATCTTCTATTACTCCCTGTTCATCATCTTCATCTTCATTGACATCAGATTTCACCTCACCTATTTTCTTTTTAACATCAAGATCATTACGCAAAGAACGACTGTGTTTGGATAACATTGAATCTAATCTAAAGTTAATAATCTCAGGTTCCTTTTCACCTTTAGGGTCTTTGAAATTTAGTGAAACAACAACTTCATCTGTAATTAATACATTAACTTCATTTGGTAATTTACAATCTTTGTCAACTTCCCATATAATTCCTTCATCCGCGGTAATAACTAGTATATGATGACCACTCTTGGGAGTAAATTTTATATTCCAAACATCATCTTCTTCATTGCATTCAACATCTATAGCATCATTACTCTTTCTATTATTAAGATTAAGACTTAAAAATTTTGGTAATTTTAAAACACCTTCAGCATCAGGTATAAAATTATTTATTTCATTGATCACAAATGTTAAAACATTCGTGGATATTGAAATCCACCTATCATAGAGGTAAATATAATGAATATTCTTGAATATATTAAAAAACCTATGCCTTTTAAATTTCAATTTTATAATTATGGACTTGTTGCTCCATTTCAGATAGAAAAGTTTGACAGATTTAAGTCCACTGTTCCTGAAATTACTGTAAATTATATCATTACCATCTGTTATATCAGTAAAATTGTAATTACGTTTAGGTTCGATTTCAACAACTTTAAAATTACCAAAATTCGTTGAATCAATATAGAATACGTCCGTATTAAATCTATTCTTAATATTTAGTGATACGTTTTTACCATTTACTATCCAACATGCGAAAAATTGATATATCCATAATGATAAATATAAGAATGTAAGATGATACATTCTATCAATGCGATAATACTACAATAATATGCAGAATATATTTGTGAATAATATTCCATTTGAGTTATAAATTCATTGGATAACATTTATATATCAATTATAGGTGAAAAACATTACACATTATCAAATTACATTTACACATTTCGTCGCTTAACAGGCGAACTACTACAGGATTATTACACGTATATATACATATATAGGGGACTTCATTTAGTTTATTTACTTTACTTTAGTTAAAAAACGACAGCATTTACTCCATTCTTTAAAAACATCAATTAAATTAATTCCTGGAAATCTAACATCAATCATGGGGCATATGAACACGATGTTTTCCATATAATTTTAAATACAAAATAATAATTGTAATCATTTTGGTAAAAGTATATATAATGATATCCCAATGTGTAACTCTATCTCATTCCCCCTAGCTTCCCTGAGATCAGCTGCCGTGTGTATGGTACATGGTAAACTAGTGTGTATAATCGACACTATTATCAAACTAACTAATTTTGCCACCATTTTTCCTGGTAAATATAAATTTTAGATAAAATTTAAAAAACACCGATAACCTTGGGTTATAGCGATAATAAACACCATTTCTACTACTTTTTAAATGTCTATTGATGATACTGGGGTAACTATAAGATATAATACTATAATAACACAATTGAAGGATGATATATAGTTATATGAATGTATATAAGTATTCATATAAATAATATATACAATATATACACTATATAACTACTAACATGATATAAAGTATACCACCTATAAAAATGATAATATAAATATATAATTAATAATGCCTCATAAAATTATTATAATATTATACGATGTCTGTAAATGATTAGATCATCAATTATATTTATCGACATTAATTATAAAATACTTTAAACATACTTATCAATTCTATTTAAAAATTAGCCACACAATTATTTAGCACTACCTTTTGTTCCATTATTATCAGTACCAAAAATTTTGATTAAGAATTAATTTACATCACAGTTGCAATAGTTAAATCACATTTATATATCATTCTTAGTGGTATTAAAAATATACAGAGAATAAGTACGTGTAAAGTAATAATTAAATTATATCATTTGTAATGAATTGCACGGCTTCATGATGTTTACATATTTGATATAGACTATAGTTAATAATCTATGGGCGAATTATATCATCCAATTTAAGCATATACACTTTATTCGTTTTGCATAGTGTTTTTATCCCCATTCTTACGTATAAATAATTAGGTTTCAAGATCTCATGCATTTGCTGTAATAGCAAAATGTTTATATTATTAATAAATTAGAAATATTTTCCTTGTAAATTATGATTGTGTTTTTTATGTTTATTATTGTCTATGCACACTATTGTGTTGCTATATTACCAGAACAGGTATTGGATATAAATAACCCTCCAGAAGAAACTATACATTATCAATTTATACATGACACTATAAATTATCGTTCACTAATACCGAGATCTGCTACTAACATTCGTCGTCTTGTGGATGGCGATGTAATTATATGGGAAAGTGATCATGATCAAAGAAAGTGTAGACATGTAACGTATCATAGGAATGTGTTTGGACGTGCTGTAATATCGATAGAAATTTATGAACGCCAAGCTTTATATGATTATGTACATTTTTCGTTTACAAATGGATCATGGCAGCGTGAAGAACAAGAAAATTATGGTTTAGTATTAGATAAGTTATTATCAGAACGCAGGTTAGATGTTAATGCATGTTCCTCAGTAATAACGTGTAATAAAGAGAGTACAATATTTGGTAATACTATCTCATCATTTGATCCTACTGGTGAACATAATATCATTGAAGTTACTGAGGGTAATGAAGTTATTTGGAGACGAGATTCAGATGAGGTATGTAAACATGTTACTTTGTATAATAGACTTGGATTAAATGTATTATTATTTATGAAAATAGCAAATGGTGATATTTATACTGCAAAATATTTGGAAAAAAATGACGCAAGCTGGGTTGAGATTCCAGTTGATTTATTTATTGAAAGAAGGGAATACATATTATCAGAATTTAGATTGGATTTAACTTGTAAAGAATCACAAGGTAGATTCCGTGTGGTTGAACATCATCCTTATGGATTATTAGCAAATATTTTTATTGAAAATTCTAATGTACATACTACTGAAATAGTAGAAGGTGACAATATTGTATGGAAGAGTCCTGATGGTATTGAGAAATGTACCATGGCTGTTGCACATTTAAAAGAGGATAAACCAATATTAGTTCATTTGTGCATTAAAACTAAACAAGTATCCGATTGTAATATATATTTTATTAAATTAGATGATGGAAGTTGGATCAAAACCACAAAAGAAGAATTCTATACCAAACTAGAAGAACATGACAGTGAAGATGAAAGCTTACCAGACTTAGAAAGCATACATGAAGATGATGAAAGTATGACTCAATAATTTCATCACATAATGCACATACATAACCACAACTAATATCATTATATATCAACACTGAAGAATATAAAACTTAGAGAAAAATGAGATATCCACTTGAGGTCCAATCCAACTCTTCTTTCCACTCGCCGTTCCACCTGAGGTTCATCCTGCCGTCAGCTCTTCTATTTATCTATCTCTAAAGAGTAAAGCCACTCACAGAGATCGTGGCGATGAGAAGGTATGGATTGGACCTCGAGTGGAACCCGAGCTGATCTCAGGGAAGCGGAGGGGGAGGTAATTGGAAGAGCTGTCTGCAAGACGACCTCAGGTGGAGGAGCTGACAGCAGGATGAAGAAGAGTTGGATTGGACTTCGGGTGGAGGCGAATGTAATATAGATAGAAAATGAGATTATATTGTGTATTTAGAGTATATGATTGATGAATTTATCGATGGAGATTGAGATTGCGATATCGAGTGTGAGTGTAATGATAGTGATGAATTTGAGTGTATAATTTGGTATTGGTACTAATGATAGGAATTGTGAGATAGGTTTGGCTAGATCGAGTATGAGTATAATGAGTAATATAAATGATGCTAATATAGGTTTATATACGAATTTATTATTTTTTAATGGTTCCATATATGGATAATCTTGATAATTAGAGATAAAGCTAGAGATATTAATAGCATAACAAGTATAATATACCATTGTATTAACAATATTTGGTTCAAATTCTTTATCTAAATCACCTATATAATTAGATGATCTATAACCTTTAGATAAATCCCATATAAATAATAAAATAGTACCATGTACTATTAATTGTAATATTAAAGATATAAAATGGCATGGACTAAATATAGATGATGCTGGTTTTTTTATTGTTATTTCATCTGATGGTTTTGATTTTGATAATGCTACAACTAAATATGTATATAATATACTATATAATGTAGTTTGTGCATCACTAAAATTTACACCATCTAATGCTAATATAGACATACCCATTGCTGTTACTAATGAATTTATACCCATTAATTTATATAACATTACTACATTTGATAATGTACAACGACCACTTTTTATTAATGTTGGCATACATAATACATCACTTCTATGATATGTAAATGGTGATGCTATAGATGCTTCACCTAATTTCAATTGAGGTAAATCATCATTAATACAATCATTAAATAATTCTAATTTTATATCTCTCTTAAATGGATTCTTATTATATAATAACTTCACCTCTGGAACTTTTTTTTTAATAGGATTATTTAATAATGATAATCCAACATGAGCTTCTTTAAGTGCTGAAATATCATTAGTACCATCACCACACATTGATGTAATATAACCATTATTCTTAAATGTACGTATTATTAATTCTTTTTGTTGTGGTGACATACGTGCAAAAATAGTACAATTAAGAATAATATTAATAACATATTTTTTATCCAATGTACCATCCAATAAATAATCCAATGTAGAACCAGTTATACATAATCTATATCTATCAACCAATTCATCTATATCATCCTCATCAATATCAATACCATCCCTAGTCTTCCAATAATATCTACCATTTATATAAGTCAATATTATAAAATCACCATAATTTATACCATTAAATAATATATTCGTCAATCCACTTGAGGTCGTCCTGCCGTCAGCTCTTCTATTTACCTCCCCCTTCGCTTCCCTGAGATCAGCTACGGGTTTTCCACCTGAGGTTACATCCTTACCTTCGCCACGATCTCTGGGAGTGGCTTTACTCTTTGGAGATGAATAATTAAAAGAGGGCTCCACGCCTAGTGGAAGAGTAGATGATACTGGTTGGACCTCGTGTGTGGGATCAAGAGAGGTTGGAGTGGAACGTCTGGTGGAAGACAGGGTTGTGGCTTCGGATTGATTCGAATGATCGATGGCGGATGATTTGGCGGTATTATTGTTATATTCTTTTATTGGTTTGGAATGTTTATTATTATATCTTTTATCAGCAATTTCAGTAACTTCTGCTACATGGCATGCAGTTAGAACATTATCACCAGTGATCATAATGATTTTATGTCCTAATAATCTTCTCATACATAAAAGACATGATGGTTTAATAGGTGCTTCTAATGCTAAAAATCCAGTAAAATGTAAATCACATTCAATTAAATTACGTTGTATAGTATTAATATCAAATTCAAAATCAATTTTTTTATATGCTAATGCTAATACCCTTAAACCCCTTACAGCCATTCTCTGATACATAGTATCATAATATTCCGGTACATTAATCAATAAACGCTTTATCTGATCCGGTGATCCTTTACATAATACCAAATATTCACCATCCATAGATGATCCATAGAACCTTCCTGAGGTTACAGTTCTACTCTCCTTCCCACTGCCGTGGTGGCTCTCCTTATTTAGTTGTCCCTCCGCTTCCCGTAGATCAGCTGCGGGTATTCCACTTGAGGTTACATCAGTAGATTCACGTTCTTCCGGGTTGACAGTTTTCGTTCCTCCGGGTTGATTACCTGTTCTTAGGGGTTGAACATCTACGTTCTTCCGGGTAGACATTCTCTGTTCCTCCGGTTTACTTCCGCCACGATCTCCGGGAGTGGCTCCACCCTTTAGGGATAGATAATTAGAAGAGCTGTCTGCAAGACGACCTCGGGTGGAAATGGAAGAGTTGGATTGGACATCTGTGTGTGATGATTTATTATTACGTGTCCAAATGACAGGGTTTCCTTGTATGTATGCGATGGTGGACATTCTTCCTAATTCTGATGTGAATTGGAATCTTTTATGTATATTAATTTTGATATTATCAGGTGAACCATATTTATTAATAAATTTATTACAGTTTGATTGTATTACATTATTATTAATTAGATTCCAATTGAAATATTCAAATGAAGATTTTTCCATTGGATCACCAGTAATATTATTACCTAATTTTATTAATGAATTACAACCACCTATTACTAATGGTGCTGTTATTGGTAATATTTCATCATTAAAATCAATACCATAATATGATATACCAACAACACTCATTGAATCATCAGATAATGTACCAGTTTTATCGAATGCACATACATCAATAATACCAGCTAAAGGTAATCTAAATGGTTCTGTACAATATAAACCTTTTTTTCTTAATTGTATTATAGCCATTGTAACAGCTATAGAAAGTGTAATTGGAAATTCAGGTGGTATAACTGATGTTATTATACGCATAGATACTAAAATTAATTTTTTTAAACTTGTACTTGGACTATTTTTAAATACTATTATACATGCTATAATAGCAAATGATAATAATATACCTAAAAAACACCATCCTTCTTTTGTTGATGCTGTTACTCTATCACCTGAATGCATTATTGCATGTACTAATCTACCTTGATAACTTTCAAAACCTGTCCTCATTATTATACATAAACAACCAGATTTATTATTAGGCATTTTAATACCATTCCAATTAGTACCTGATCTACATGTTATTATAGTAGTACCAGCAAATATAGTACTAGATCTAATATTTTTTATACCAAATTCAATACATGATTTAAATTGTGGTATAGATTCACCAGTAAGTATAGATTCATCAACAATAACTTCTCCAGATAATATTAATGAATCAGCTGGTGATACTGTAGGCTTATTATCATTCTCTACAGTTAAAAATATTAAATCACCAGGATATACATCTAAAGATGATAAACATAACCATTTATTATCACGATAAACTATTAATTTTGATGGTGGTAAACGCATTGAATTTATACGATCATATTCTATAATACGCTTATATACCATCTGTGCCTCTATAATTATAATCGATATTATAGACATTAATGAATAATACATATAATCATCCAATATCCATAATAATGTCGATATTATTTGAAATTGAAAAAATGGTGCCATAAATGCTTCAAATAACATCTTCCAAAAATTACATTTTGGAATTTCATAATCATTCAAACCATACAATTCATTACAAATAGATATAGATCTATTCAATTCATTACCAATACAATATAATTTATTCATCCCATCATCCAATGTATACTTAGCTGTTAATCCTTTCCAATTATTTAATAATGATAGATCAATATCATCTAAATGACGTACAGGAACAAATTTACATTTACTATCATCAAATATAAACTTTTTATGATCGTGAATATAATAAATAAATCTATTCGAACGCTTAATCTCTATAATAACATCACCAATACGATGCTTAGGCTCATTCAATAAATCCTTATCATCTATAATCTCACGTATATATACATGAGTAGCAAATAATAATATAAAGTCAGCAAAACCTTGAGTACCCTCACGATGTATACATCTACGATAAAATATCAATAACTTTAATGATATAAACCATGTAGTACTTAAATATAATAATGTAACAATACTAGTCAGAATAATAAAACATATGTATACATACTCTTTAGTACGTAAATTCTTTAATGTATATAGTAATCTCAATATAAATAAACCATTACCACTAGTCAATATAACCTCAGAATTATAATAAGATAATTTTAACTGATCAATTAAATCAGTACCAATTATAATAGAAAATGATACTAATAATAAGATTGGTACTAGTTTCATAAGAAACAAAGACTGATTAGAATATCTATAAGCGGTTCTACATAACTTTATCTCCGCCATTTAACTATAAGACCCAAATTTAAACATAATTAAACTACATTTTCATTATTTATACACAATTAAGTTAACAATCTAATATTTTATATCTATTATTGTAATGTGTATCCAATAGAATCCAAAAGAAGAAGATTAATATATATTTACTAATGGGGTTAAGATATTTGTATTTTGGATTCCATACGATTATAAATATACTTTACTAATGATAATTTTATCTTCTAATGTACCTTAAATAGTTTTGCTACACTTTTGTATGTACAATTATTATTACTCGCCAATAATTATATAAGAAATGGATACATAAGTTATCATACCTAATCATGTCTACACTTATGGAAGACCTTCTAAGCAGCTCAGAAACTTCTTTAGGAAGTTCATTAGCTGAAGATGATACAAGCCATGAAAACTATTCATCCGGATATACCATCATCGGTTCTTCACTACTCTACACTATACTCAGTAAGTCAATGTGTAATTATAACAACCGTATAATTCATCATTCACAACGAAAACACCACCTTATATACATCCTCTTCTATTCGTAGTTCCACCGTTCGTCTTGCAGACAGCTCTTCTTTTTACCTCCCCTCGGATTCCCGTAGATCATCCTCGGTATATCTCGGAAGAACAGACCTATGGTATAGTAGATTGGACCTCAAGTGGAAGACCCGCAGCTGATCTCAGGGAAGCGAGGGATAACTAACTAAGAAGGCCACCACGGCGAGTGGAAAGGAAGGTGTAGTGGAAGAGAGTAGGATTGGACATCAGGTGGAATGTTATGTCAAATGAAGGCTGTATGACTATACATATAATATAATTACAGATTATTTGAATACATTTGGTAATTTGGCGATATATTTGGTATCATATTTGCATTTAATTGGTGATGATACTTTATTGAATTATTATAATGTATCTATGATATATTCGATTGCTGTATTATTACAAAGCCTTAGTGGTCTATTTAGTGCTAATTTAGAACAAGCATTAGGTACAAAAGGGGCATTAATATTTGGTTGTAGCCTTACATCATTATCACTCATACTCTCATCACTCAGTATCAATAATCTCTACCAATTCACATTCACCTATGCCGTAATCGGTGGAATCGCATCCGGTATGTCAATAACGAAATTTATCCTATAATCACCATCCAATCGAGGTTAATCTTCTCCATTTCTATTCGTCTTGCAGACAACTCTTCCACCTGAGGTCTTTCCTGCCCTCAGCTCTTTTAATTATTCATCTCTAAAGAGTAGAGCCACTCCCAGAGATCGTGGTGAAATATCCGAGACGATCTATGGGAGTCGAGGGGAGGTAAATAGAGAAGCTGACGGCAGGAAAGACCTCAAGTGGAGGGCCACCACGGCGAGTGGAAAGGAAGGTGGAGGTAATGATGTAACCTCGGGTGAAGTATACAACAGTTAATTAGGTCTTTTCGAGTATTATTTTATTTTTATGTCATGCATTGTTTATTTTATAGGATTGGCAATGCCATTACCATTGGATTGTGTGATGAGATTGAATCCTAAGCATCGTGGTTATTCATGTGGTTGTGTATATTTTTTGGGTGGTATGTGTAGTATAATATTGGGGCCGTTGCAATCGTTATTTATTAATGATGGATATAATGGCCTTAGAGACTTGAAATTAAGTGAGGGTATGTTTTTATTATCAATTTTCAAAATGAAAAACAATTTTATAATTATTTAATCATTTATCATCTGTTATACAGAAGAAAAATTATACTTCAATGATCCAATCATTCTCAAAAGATTACCACGACTTTTATGCATACAAGGAATACTCTATCTCATACTTCTTGTACGTCTACACATATAATGAAGTCTATTCACCTGAGGTCTTTCCTGCCGTCAGCTCTTTTAATTATCTCCCCTCGGATTCCCGTAGATCATCCTCGGTATATCTACCCGGAAGAACGGACATGAACTTAGCCACGATCTCTGGGAGTGGCTATACCCTTCAGGGATAGGTAAATAGAAGAGGCACCACGCCTAGTGGCAACGTAAGGATAGACCTCAGGTGGAGCTGACGGCAGGACGAAATGAGTTGGATTGAACCTCGGTGAATGATAATATTTCGTATCTAATGAATTACATAGGTGATTTCATTGAGGATGGTAACATTTGTTTCTAAGGACAGGGTGATTGACGATTATATTGATGATCAGGTGATAGAGTATGAGACATTTAGGACTAAGCGTAAGTGATTAAGATATTGATATATGAATATATAAAGGTGTTGATAATAAATTATCTGATAATGAGGATAAGGGTAGTTATAGTGTATATGGACGTCATTATTATTATTTATGGTTTCTTATTTATTTAAGTTGGCAATCAATTATATATTTACATTCTTATTGGAAAATTGTAGCATTAGTTAAAATTGATGCATCAGATGTTGCTATTACATTTATCGGCGCTATTGCAAATTCAGCAAATATAGCAGGACGTATTATATGGGGAATACTTTTCGATTATCTAGGATGGAAAAAATCATGGAATACACTCGTATACGGTACACTCATACTCACCATCGGTGCACATCTAGTACTCAAAAAAAATCTCATCATCTACGCAATGTGGTTTGTACATACATTCACTATTCATAATAATTTCAACCGAAGTCTAATCCACCTCTCCTCCACCTGATGTTACAACCTTGTCTTCCACTAGGCGTGGTGGCCTTCTTCTATTTATCTCCCCCTCCGCTTCCCTGAGATCAGCTGCGGGTTCCGCTTGAGGTCAAATCAGTACCTTTTCCACGATCTCTGGGAGTGGCTTTACTCTTTAGAGATAGGTAATTGGAAGAGGCCTCCACGGCGAGTGGAAAGACAAGGTTGTAACCTCAGATGAATGGGTGATCATAATATTTGTTATTATTTTTTTTGCACGTATTGATTAATAGGGTGACGGGTGTATATTTTATTCATTCTGGTGTATTTTCGATTGGTCCGATGACTGCTCATCGTTTATTTGGATCTACGGTATGTTTGGGTGATGGATAATAATATATTGTTATAGAAATTTATAATGACTGTTGGTTTTTTGAATACAGCAAAGGCGGCCGCTGGTATAACAGCTATATTATATTCTGGTTTTAAAATGACAAATTGGGATGATCATTTACCAATTACATTATCATTAATATGTTTATTAAGTCTTGTAATTATCAGATTATTTAATGAAACTTCACAATAAATTATTTTTAATTTTGTTGCTTATTTTTATTCTTTGGCTTGTAAAATTCCCTAAATAAACTTCTCGGACCCAATTTACTAAATATATGCCTCCTCGATGGACACGTTGGCAAATCACGCAAATTTATATCAAAACTAGGTGATGATTTCTATAATATTTTTATCATGAAGTTGAAGGAAGGTAATGAAGCGAAGGAGCCTGCGACTGAGACGAACGAAGTATGAGTGAGGTGTTGTCCACACGACGTGTCTTCCACTCGAGGTCCAATAATTGTCTTCATTCCACTCGCCGTGGTGGCCTCTTCTATTTACTTCCCCCTCAAGTTCCCTGAGATCACTTTCGGGTATTCCACTTGAGGTTACATCATTATCTTCATTTTACCCTGAAATTTTCAAGGAATTTCATAATTTCTGGGGAAACTCATGAAGATTGAGGAATGATTATTGGATGAAATAAACACCTCAATACCTCATTCAAGAGGACTTTGATGATTCTATTGAGTTTACCGGATTTCATTAGATTCTCGGTTATATTCATTGAGATTCATCCATTTATATGAAAACCACTGCCTTCGACATATCTCGTCGAAATTAGAAATATAACCTCGAGTGGAACCCGAGAACGATCTCTGGGAGTTTGAGGGGGAAGTAAAAGGAAGAGCTGACGGCAGGATGACGAATGGTGGATTGGACCTCAGGTGGAGAGCTGTCTGCAAGACGAAGACAAGGTTGTAACAGGTGGAGTAACACGTCGTGTGGACAACGTCTCAGTCATTACATTCCTTCGACAGTCGCAGGTTCCTTCGCTATACTATTTTCAATCAACATACTAGGAATGGGTGTGTGGCGATGATGAGAATGAAAATGGCCCATATAAAGAGTGTGATAATTTTCGATTTATGATTGATATGATTGAGATTGACGATATTATTGGTAGAGATCATTTCTTCGATGATATCTGCTAGTGATGAGGATAGGAAACAGATTGCGATCCATTTGATTGAGATTGACCAGAAGATTGTCATTGTGATATTTGATACTGTAGACATTGGTGATAATCTAATGAATTCTTTTCTTAATAAATCTACATTACCGATGTACAGCCAATATACTAGTGATTTTTTATCATTTCCTTTGAATGACAAGAGTGCTACGATACCAGCTACGATGATTGCTGTGATTCTCAATGACCACCAAATTACAAGTGGTATTTGTTCATCTATAATTTCACATATAGATACTATAATATTAGTGATCCAAAATATAGAATTGAAGGTATATAATTGTTTTTTACCAACATGATTAATTTGTTCTCTAGTACCATAGAGCCATCCAACAACTAAACATGTCATAAAGACCATAAAGACTCTACCAAGATCACCAACAGCAATTTCTAGAAACCATATTATATGTTTACCATTTCTATTACATAATGGTATAGTTATAATCATTAAGAATATAGAGACGATTATACCAATAAATTTTCTATTTATATTTTTAAATATAGAAAATTTTTCAATAGACATTATAGCAACTTCAATTTGTATAGTTAAAGTAATAGATACTAATAGGAAACTACAACCAAATAATAATACACATAAGGTATGTTCCATATTTTTAGTAGTTTGAAAACCTAATGGTAGCAAGATGAAATTACAATCTTGTTCAATCATAGATAATATATAATTAGGTAATGTTTTTAATAGATTAGTATAAAATCCTACAAGACCAGATGCAATAATAAATAATAACATAGTAATATAACCAGAACATATACCAACACCAACAGCTTCTGAAGATAAATCATAACCTATTCTAGATTTAGATGATAATGTAGAATATATACCATTACCAATTATATATTCATATATACAACATCTAATAGAATGTGTCCATATACGACTATTTGTATATAAATATTTAAATTCCCAATTTTTAAAACTATTCCATAAATAATTTAATGCACCATCTAATATCATTGTACAATATACTTGCATATGATAGAGGAAGAAGACTAATATGAGTAATATAAATGTACAGAAGGTAAAATTAGTAAATCCTATATAAGATAATATAGATACAAATATATATATACATATTATAGATATTACAAGTTCATAATTTAATTTATCCATTGGTATATTAATATTATCAAATTTATTTTGATATATTAAATATGCTTTACCTAATTCATTTGCAATACATTTATTATCTACTATACTACATAATGGTGATAATTTATTACATTCATCTAAATTTATAATAGATATACATTTATTTATATCATCTTGTGTTAATTTCCATGGTATTTTTTTATTAAATACATCTATAAAATATAACATATATTCAGCTGATATTCTACTACATGCTACACAACCAGATATAATACATAATAATACCATTGTAGTACCTATACCACCACTACCATATACTAATTTATCATATATATTTGTTTGTGATATACGATATAATTGTCCTAATAATAATTCTAAACATATTACTGGTTGTACTATAAATATATATGATAAAAAATATGTTAATAAAAATATCATACCATCCCATGTAGTATTCAATTTAAATATTGTCTCTAAACTACCTACACTTAATGCTATTGTTAAACATAATATAAATAATGATGCATTATTTGACCAATAACCAATCAATTTCTGATATTCTAACCATGATATCATTGATAAATTCACATTCTTAAATATACTAGGATATTCAAATACATCTGATAATTTTGCAACCTCACCTGGTGACATACCATTCAATACTAATTCTTCTATAATACCATTACATTTCTTACCAACCTCTATCATTACATTATTATCATCACGTGTATTATTAATAGATTCTAATCTTAAATCTAATCCACCATCATATATATTCTCTACAGATGATGGTATATAATCAGCAAAATTCGCCTCATTACAATCCTTACGTAATACAACTATATTAGCATCATTCTGTATACCATCACGCTCCAAATTACGATCTATCCTATCATCCTGATACATCAATAAACGCCTATAATTAGCAGATTTAGAATACTTTAATGACTCTTCTATCATGTAATTCTTAAATAAATACTTTTCATATATCTGCCTATTACGAACATCATCCACCAACATCTCATTCTCATACATTATCGATGAATTCATACCCACACCCACAGATGAATCCATAACCTTTTATTAATTAATGAAGGAAGTTCCAAATGAAATGAGGGTGATAGCACTGAATAAAGTGAAGTCAATGGAGTACAACGAAGTTGAAAAAAGTGTATTGAACGAAGTGAAGGAGGTAACTTCACCGAACGAAGTGAGGGGAAATTTTTGAACGCAGTGAAGTGAAATGAAAGAGTACTGAGAGTAGTGAAGTACAGTGACTATCTTCAATGGATGAAATGATAAGCTTCAATGAAATGATAAACTTCAATGGAATGAAATGATAAGCTTCAATGAAATGATAACCTCAGGTGGAGGAGGTGATGGACATACTAAAGTGATTATCTTCAATCCATCAACCTTTGATTGAATGTCTAATATTATACACGCATACACATCAATTAATTATCAACATCAATTATATATTACATCAATTAAATATCAAAACAATTAAATATTATACATTAAAAATCAAATTTAATAACCAATTACATTTAAATTAACAATTCTACATCCATACATCCACCCAAGATAATATCAATCCTATATACACAATTTCAAAAGTTATACAGTAATATAGCCAATAATTCGATTTCACACATAATAATGAAAACATATACAATAATTATAAACACAGATACACTATAAAATTTTAAATATCATAATATAGCTATTTATGCAGTTAAAAAATTATTTTAAAGCGCTAAGAAGTAGAATATAGCTAGATTTTAATGCTTTATAAAAATTACAACGCTAAATATAAATAAATACTGAATAAAGATGCCCTGGAACCGACATTTGGATGTGATGATGTAGTTGGGAGTAAGGAACATGAAAAATTTTTTAAAATTAAAGAAATGTAAATAATGAATTTACAAGTGAGTTTAAAATGAAATTAAATGTCGGAAATTTTTTAATAATTCAGAATTAACAGATTAATATGATCAAATGATAATCCCCATGACAATAATATCCGTCTATAAGCACATTCAAATATTGAAAGGTCACTCGTAAAAAAAATAATAATCAATACAGTCTTAAAGTGTTTACAATTAAATTTCTATGACAATTTAATATTTATTTACCATAATTAATGAAGAATATGTTTTTTTTATAAATTATAATCATGAAGTTTCAAGTACCCAAAGTTTTCATGGACCCATCCAATCCAGCCGGATATACAGTACGTGTAATACTCGATTTTGTAAATGGTAGCACTCGTCTAATACGCAAATGTACAAAACCCGATCGTAAAGAATACCTACGCATCCTCAACGCTTGCGCTGTCGGCTTCTTCATCATGGGATTCATTGGATACTTTGTCAAACTACTCTTTATACCAGTCAATAATATACTAGTCGGTACACCCTCATAATATCTTCTCTCATTCATTACATACTAATCATCAATCAGTTCATTTACCAATGACAAATAAGTCTAGGCCATATTCTTCACCTACTCTTACAATTCCCTCAACTTCTCTTCCTCTTGCAGCTCCACTTGAGGTCAATCCTGCCGTCAGCTCTTCTAATTATCTCCCCGTAAACGGTTAGCCACTCCCAGAGATCGTGGCTGAAGTGTAGCGATTGGACCTCAAGTGGAAAACCCGTAGCTGATCTCAGGGAAGCGGAGGGGGAAGTAATTAGAAGAGCTGACGGCAGGACGAAGAGAAGTGTATGAATCTACAGCGGTGATAAAGACAAGGAAATGTAGAACACTGTAGTATAGTCTTCAGTGTACAGTTTAAATAGCCGTATTTTTTTGAAGAATTCCTTTGTAAAATGGAAACTTTATAGTACACATAATATGTATGGTATGATTTCATATGATATTCGTTAGCTTGTAGTAATGTGTTGATATGTTGAATACATATGCCATCGAGTGTAGGTCTAAGATACCCTTGTAGTCGACCCCCCATATGTAGAATGTATTATGGATTCTATGTAATAATAATACTTCTATTATATATCGAGAGTATATATTGTTTTAATTATTTGTATTAATTTATTATTGAAATGGCCAAGCGTACCAAAAAGGTAATTTTTAAGTTTATAATTTCATCATATACTTCAGGTCGGAGTAGCAGGTAAATATGGTACCAGATACGGTGCCTCATTAAGAAAACAAGCAAAAAAAATCGAATTACTACAACATGCCTCATATAACTGCCCATTCTGTGGAAAGGTAAGCACATCTCTCATCAGTGATCCATCGTTTCCCTCCACATTTCTACTAATTCCATTCAACCGAGGTTACCTCCACCTCTCTTCGTCTTGCAGACAGCTTCTCTATTTACTTCCCCCTCCGCTTCCCTGAGATCAGCTACGGGTTCCACTTGAGGTCCTGTATTAACTCCACTCGCATCACTACCACTACCTTCACCACGATCTCCGGGAGTGGCTATACTCTTTAGAGATAGGTAATTAGAGGAGGCTCCACGCCTAGTGGAAGGAGAGTTGGTTGTAACCTCCAGTGGAAAAGATGTACCTCAGTTTAATGTCGAATATAGTAGAGATTGTGGTGTTTGTGATCTATTATCTTTAAAATTTTGTTCATTTATGTTTTATATTTTATTATAGGATACAACTAGGCGTAAGGCTGTTGGAATATGGCAGTGTAAATGTTGTAGGAGGAAGATAGCTGGTGGAGCATGGTCATTGGTGACATCATCAGCTTCATCAATAAAGGCCACTATAGATAGATTGAATAAACAAAATTTAGAAACAAATTAATTTTATTTTACTATTATTATATGTTCTGACTGCTTTAAGTGTTGTTATTGTCTTTATAAATTTAAAATAAACGCGATTTATAATTTGGATGAACGTAGCCCATGAGTGCTACCTGATTTATAAATGTCTGCATTGTATCATCAAGATTCTTATCAATAAATATAGATAAACATTTTACATGTGTAAATCTAGTCCCCTTCAATTTCACCGTACACTCATCATCCAACATCTCCACACTCTGATCCGCACATATCGTATCCGATTCAGAAAAATCAAACTCTGGACGATTACAATATATCTGTAAAATTATTATCATTATTAAATTACAAAAATTATCATCAATAATACTCCACACGATGTCCATCCTGCCGTCAGCTTCTCCACTTGAGGTTACAGTCTGACTCTCCTTTCCACTAGGCGTGGTGCCTTCTTTATTTACCTCCCCCTCCGCTTCCCGTAGATCAGCTACGGGTATTCCACTTGAGGTTACATCCTTAACTCTACATTCATCTCCACCTTCACTTCCGCCACGATCTCCGGGAGTGGCATTACCGTTTACGGGGAGTGAATTGGAAGAGCTGACGGCAGGACTAACCTCAGGTGGAACGCCTCCACGGCGAGTGGAACACTGGTTGTAGCTTCAGATGGAGATAATTTCGGGTAGAGTGTGTGTAGAAGGTATTTGATATATATATAGTGTTGATGATATAAACGTACATGTATAGATTTTGGTTGAGAAGTATTGATATTATTATCTTTTGGTTTATTATTTGCTCTAATATGTATAGAGTGTAGTAATACAGGGTCTCTGAAGAAAATTTTGAAAATGAGTTGTTCATCTACATCTGAGACTACGATAGTATTGGATGATTTGGTTGAGAAGAGTAGATCTCTAATATGATTAAAATCATCAGATAAATTAAGTCCGATTGTAGTAGTTAGATCTATACATCTTTCTTCTAATGCTAGATTACGTATTTCATTATATTCTAATTTATATTTATTACAATTATCAGATTGTATAATACGGTGTTGTAATAATTCAGCACAATATAAATCACCATTCATTATATTAAATAATTTAATTAAAATATAAATTCACACAAATAATTTCATTAATTATATTAATTAACATTATATAATTATATCTCCAATGTGCATAAATATCAATTATATATAGTTATAATATATATATAACAACTTAATGCTTTTATTTGCTAATTAATATTTATATATAAAAATTATATATTTATTAATTTTATATATTATATTTACATATTTCTTATATAAGATCTATTATATATTATATATTCATATATATATTTGTACATTTATGTACATACATATACACATTTAATATAATTCATTATATCTATAAGAATCCTCAATTATATATTATTATTATAATATTATATTATTATTTAATCATATATTAATATACACATTCAATATATTAACTACACATCTTATAATTATATCATCTAATATAAATATAATATACTATTGTCCTTCCTAATATACTTATACCATATATATCATCATCAATACTTTAATATATATATTAAATCATATCAAATTTCAATCTATTACATAATCAATTAAAACCTATTAATACACACGAGGTCCAGTACTATTCTCTTTCCCATTGCATGGAGCCTTCTCCACTTGAGGTTACAACACTAACATCTAGTACAACCTTTCGTTGTCTTGCAGACAGCTCTTCCAATTACCTATCTCTAAAGAGTAAAGCCACTCCCGGAGATCGTGGCGAAGTATCCGAGACGATCCATGGGAGTCGAGGTGAGGTAAATAGAGAGGCCACCACGGCGAGTGGAATGAAGAGTAGTACTGGACCTCAAGTGGAACCCGCAGCTGATCTCAGGGAAGCGAAGGGGGAGGTAAATGGAAGGGGCTCCACGCCTAGTGGGAATACAAGGTGTACTATAACCTCAGGTAGATAGTATAAGAGATGTGTGGACTTCAAGTGTAATACCCGTAGCTGATCTCAGGGAAGCGGAGGGTGAGGTAAATAGAGAAGCTGACGGCAGGACGACCTCGAGTGGAGCGAGGAAAATATATCATGTGGAATTTTCCTCGCAAAAAATTTTCTCCGCCTTTGGCGGAGGTTTTTTTTTCTCCCTTCAGCTCCCATAGATCGCTTACGGGTATATGTTATTATGTTAATGTTATTTTTCTATATGTATAGGTGCAAGTGTAAATGTAATAATAATCTTTATTATAGGATGTATATTATATCTTGTTATTAATTGTATATCTTTATTAGTTCCTATTGTATCATTAGGTACATCATTATTATTAGCATTTGTGGCATTATCATTAGACCAAGTATCACTAGGTACTTTAGTATTATACTTTTCGATTCTCGTATATTTATATGCTATAGTGGCATTCCTTAAGCTAACCTTATCTTGTCCATTGACCTTTAATAGAACAGCAAGTATAGATATTGTGGTCAATACAGAGGATGATATCCCTGTAATAATGAATATCTTATCATTGGAATCTCTATCAGTGTTGAGTAATCCAATTGTAAACAAGAAACACAATATTCATCCAACTACAGTTAATATACATATAGGTACTTGGAATGGTTTATCCTCCCATAACTTCTTCCATTTCTGTGGTCCAGAAACACTGCTCCAAGCATTTTCAACTCTCCCTCCAACACCATTATTTCCATCATTAAGTTTCCCAACTAATAGATTATTTTTATCATTCACATTTAAACACTATAAATATTATTCACTTTAACTATAAATTTGGATATATCAGTTACTTGAAAATAATATTTGTTAGCTGTACTACTAGCAGTTTCAACCTGAGTTACTGTAGGATTATCATTAGCACCACCAGTATTACTCGTATCAATTTTATACCAATTGGTATGACCGGTATATTGAAGTTGGGCCTTTGGAATATTAACCTTATAGTAAAAAGATTGCAAGACATATAATGACCATAGATATTTCAAGAGGTTTATCAATAGGATCATTAGTAATAGTATCTTTCCAATCAGTTCCAATAGGAGCTTCGCTAAGTTTTCCTTCAACTTTTCCACCAAGATAATTGGCAACAGCCCACCATCTATTACCAAGATCATCTTCATCAGAAACTTCTTTAGCACCAGTAGGAACACTATAAGTAGTACCACTACTACCAGTAGGATTTTGATCTTAAATAGTCATATAATAAACTCATTATTTCCAAATAACTCAAATATAACATATCTATCATAAAATTCATCGAATATTACAGTGCATCTCTCATTCCACCTGAGGTCCAATCCAACTCATCTTCCACTCGCCTCCACTTGAGGTCCTGCCGTCAGCTCTTCTATTTACCTCCCCCTTCGCTTCCCTGAGATCAGCTGCGGGTATTCCACTTCCACTTGAGGTCAAGTACTACTCTTCATTCCACCCGAGGTTACATCCATACCTTCTCATCGCCACGATCTCTGGGAGTGGCATTACTCTTTAGAGATAGGTAAATAGAAGAGCTGACGGCAGGACGAAGATAAGGTTGTAACCTCAGGTGGAGAACGAATAGAGTTCTATTGTACATCGTGTGGGATGTTGATTGTGATTATACGTATATTATTAGGTATTAGTATATTATGTATTGGTTTCTATTCTGAGAGAGAGTTCTAAAAGTAATTCATAGTGTGGTAGTGATGGTAATTCAGTTTTATTTTCTTTGGCAATGGTACAACACATGAAAAAAAGTTATCTAATGTTACATTATAAACAGCTTGATTAATGATATCTTCTTCATATATTAATGAAGTCTCTTTCTTATCAGTTCCTTTTAATACGATAATATGATAATTTACACATCTACCTGTTATATCAGTCATTCTAATATATGATAAAAATAATTTACGAACACTTGATTTATCCCATAAACTAGTACCATTCCATAAAACTGAAGTTGTTCTTATACCGTTATTCGGTGTTCCTATATAAATCCTTATACCAGAATATGTATAATTAATATAAGAATATGCTGACGTATTCACAACATTCACATCCAATACTGCATCTATCGCAACACAACCACCTATCAAACACATAAATATAAACACATAATCCATTATTATTATAAGATAGATATAAGAAATGTCTACATAGTAATTCAATGGGGAATTATATAATTAGATCCGTAAATCTATAGAGAAATAACATATACTCGTCTATTATGGTAAAGGATACCGAAATATAATACCAACTCAATCGTAGTAGTACACTCGAGGTCTAATCAATATCCCTTAGTACTGTCGTCAGCTCTCCGCTCGATGTTACAGCCTTATCTTCCACTAGGCGTGGAGGCTTCTTCTAATTACCTCCCTCTAAAGAGTATAGCCACTCCCAGAGATCGTGGCGGAAGTATAGTCATTGGACCTCGAGTGGAGGGAGGAAAATATATAGTCTGTGATCAGGGAGAATGAAGGATGGATAACTATGATCAATGGAACAGATAATTTTACAAACAGACTAATGTTCGAGATGAATATATATTGATAGAAATCAATATATACGTGATGAATCCCTTGACATCATGAAAAACAATCTCTGTTTCCTGAGGTGTTGGAGAATGACAGGCGAATCCACGACATTTCAATCTAGAATGGAATCACTAGATAATTTAATCTAGAAGCCATTATATATTAGATTTGAAGCGGTATGGAGTGTAAGGCAGTGGAATTACCGGGAAATAAAGGTGTCTAGACTGTGATCCATGATGATGGATATCTGAGGTGAAATTAAAGAGTAATTCTACGTCTTGAAGACGAAAATTGTACATCATATAATAAGAACCTAATATGTAATGGATTGATAATGAGAATTTGATGGTTGTAGTAATGGAATTGGGTATGACTGCTTGTAGAACTCGGGGGTGGGGTGGTTGGATATGGTATTAGTTTAATAAAGTTGCCGAATTTGTTGTTGATTCTATGGAAGGTTATAGAGTACATTGAAATTTACGGTAATAAGTTTGTGTTATAGATTTATTAGAATTGCATGAATAATTTGTTTATGAATTGATATTTGTAGATTGATTTATTGGAGTATATATGAGATATTGTATTGATAATGGCTAAATCGACAAAACAAGTACCAGCGGAGGATTTGGTGGATTATGAAGAGGAGGAGGGTGATAAGATATCTACAAAGGATGTGATAAAATCAGCTGGTGATAAGAAGAGTCGTAGTGATGGTGTAATGGGTCGTGGTAGTTATGTAGCAATACATGCTAGTGGTTTTCGTGATTTTTTTTTAAAGCCGGAGATATTACGTGCTATAAGTGATGTTGGTTTTGAGCATCCATCAGAGGTTCAGCATGAGACTATACCTCATGCTATAACAGGTGTAGATATATTATGTCAAGCAAAATCTGGTATGGGTAAAACAGCTGTATTTGTATTATCAATATTACAACAATTAGATGTACAAGAAGATGGTACAGTAAGTGGTGGTATTAAAAGAGTATCAAATGGAGATGTAAAATTACCTAGTGATATAGTATGTTGTATTGGTATATCACATACACGTGAATTAGCATTTCAAATAAAAAATGAATTTGATAGATTTTCAAAATATTTAAATAATATTAGATGTGAAGTAGTATATGGTGGTATACCAATACAAAAAGATATATTAATGTTAAAAGATCCATTAAAATGTCCACATATATTAGTAGGTACACCAGGACGTATATTAGCACTTGTTAAAGGTAAACATATAAATATGGAAGGTATACGTCATTTTGTATTAGATGAATGTGATAAATGTTTAGAAAAATTAGATATGAGACAAGATGTACAAAGTATATTTTTATCTACACCTAAAAAAAACAGGTTATGTTTTTTTCTGCTACTATGAATAATGAGATACGTGATTTATGTAAAAGATTTATGCAATCACCAGTAGAAATATATGTTGATGATGAATCTAAATTAACTTTACATGGATTATTACAATATTATATTAAATTACAAGAATCTGATAAAAATAGAAAATTAAATGATTTATTAGATTCATTAGAATTTAATCAAGTCATTATTTTTGTTAAATCTGTATCTAGAGCACATACTCTTAATAATTTATTAACCGAATGTAATTTCCCATCTATTGCTATACATGCTGGATTAGATCAAGCTGAACGTATATCAAGATATACACAATTTAAAAATTTTGATAAAAGAATAATGGTCGCTACTGATTTATTCGGACGTGGTATCGATGTTGAACGTGTTAATATCGTTATCAATTATGATATGCCCGATTCTACCGATTCTTATCTACATCGTGTAGGACGTGCTGGTAGATTCGGTACTAAAGGTCTTGCTATCACTTTCGTATCATCACCTGAAGATTCTTCTGCATTAGCCGATGTACAAAAACGATTCGAAGTCAATATCGCCGAAATGCCACAAACTATTGATACATCACTATATCGTAAGTTGAAGTCTACAATCTTATCATCTACATATATTAGTCAACCAATAATCTCATACCCATCATTTATATGCTAAATTATTAATCGCAAATTCATCACAATATTAAAACCACCCAATTACAATACTATAATATTTGCAACATCCTTGGTAAGTCTTGCAACTCTACACTCGAGGTTACATACACCTTTCTTCGTCTTGCAGACAGCTCTTCTATTTACTTCCCCTTCCAGCTCCCGTAGATCGCTTCCAGGTTCCACTTGAGGTCTAGTACTAATCTCGATGAGATAAGGATAAAGTGACGGAATCCATGTTTGGACGGATATCTCAATGGATATAACTGAGAATCTAATGAAATTCAGTAAATTCAATACAATCATCAAATTCCTCTTCAATGAAGTATTGAAATAGAAATACATCCAATAGTCATTGAGTAATCTTCATATATTTCCCCAGAAATTCAGGATTTCCTTGAAATTTTGGGGTTATAAATGAAGTAGTGAAATTAGTGATTGGACCTCAAGTGGTACCCGTAGCTGATCTCTGGGAAGCGGAGGGATAACTAAATAGAGGAGGCCACCACGGCGAGTGAAAGACCTCGGTGGATTGTAACCTCGAGTGGAGTTGCAAGACTAAAATAAGGTGGACAAAGCGAAGGGTGGTAATATAAGATGGAGTACAATGAGTGGTAGTATATTAAATATTGACCAGTGTGTAATGATAGACTTTAGTTGTTAATGGTCGAGATGAAGAAAGGTACTGAGATATGATTAAGTAACGCTATTTTGTGATTATTAAAGCTATATGTAAATGTTATAATTTCAATTTCATCCTAGACTTTGGCGCTTGCTATAAAAGTCGGAATATATTATTAATGATTTATAATATGAAAGTTGACGTTGGTGATTTATCATTACTATACTTTTGACAACAACCGGTCAAACAATGGTAGAGTGCTATGATTGTTATAATACAAACGACCTTTATCGATAATAGTACAATCAAAGGATTATATACTGATGTATCTATTATATTAATGTCGAAGATTATAACGATATGAATTAAATTCAAGATTTTAATTTACCCCATAAAAAAATAATAAACCCCATATGATTTTGACGTAGCTGCCATAACATTAAGACTATCCAGTATCGTACATTATTTTTATCAACATTATCCGATCTGATCATGTATACTACACTTTCCAGTTGAGGTGCGATACACATTCACCTCTTCATTCCACTCGCCACTCCACACAAGGTCTTTCCACTCGCCGTGGTGGCTCTTCTATTTATTCATCTCTAAAGAGTATAGCCACTCCCAGAGATCGTGGCGATTGACCATTGTAATTTAATACTTTTGATAGCAGTGATAATTTTCAATTAAACACACGATAACTTCACGTAAAAATTACACTCTCCAATGTTCCAAGAGATATTTTCAGATTTCGTCATGTCTAGGGTGCCTCGTGTCAATTGGTGCTGTTTCATCTCTACAAAATTAATTTACCAGATGATTTGATGAGATTATCAATAACTCAGATTATTGATCACTATTATAACATAATCTTGATGGAAAATATAGATTGGTCCAAGGACGCTGTTTCGCATGAGTCATGATGTATACATCTTATTACACCTCTTCCACTTGAGGTTACAACCTTGTGTTGCCACTCGCCGTGGTGGCCCCATATTTGGCTCCCCCTCCGCTTACCTGAGGTCAGCTACGGGTACCACTTGAGGTTACATCACTACCTCCGCCACGATCTCCGGGAGTGGCTTTACTCTTTAGAGATGGGTAATTAGAAGAGCCACCACGGCGAGTGGAAAGAGACCTCATGTAGAATATCTCATGCAATGGATTACGAGGTGTATAGATCGATTTCAATTAGAGTGCTGACTATATGATATAGATCCTATAATTGTATTTCAGTTAGTTTTTTCTATTTACTTGTATCTTTGCATGTTGGTTTTATTTATTTATGTTCAATTGTTTATGAGGTGTAGAATGGCAGATATGATGGATTTGGAGCTGTAGATTGTTCACTGGAGTATGTGTTGAGTATATAGTGGCGAATATTAGGTTATAATTCCCCATCTATTTGACAATATCGCTAGTTATGCTTATAGATTCGATGGTAGAGATAATGTAGTAGAGAATATATAATTCTATATTAGAGATGAGGGGTATTTTAACTATTGTCTTTATATTTTATGGACATATGATTTGTAGAGGAGATAATAATAGAGTATTATTAGATATTGACAATTGTAATGATGGTAATATTCATTGTATTGTTAATGAGAAAAAGAGAGATGAATATATTAAACATAGTCCTTGTGGTAAATTATTAGCATATAAAGTAGTTGATGGTAATAAAGTAATATGGGAGAGTCCAGATATAAATATAGGATGTTTATATGCAACAGTATATAGTAAAAATGGTATAAAAAAATTATTACATTTATTAATACAACAATCTAATAATATAAATAAATCATATTATTATGAAAATATTGAGATACAAAATGATGATTTAGTAGCTGGTATATCATATAATTGGAAATGTATAGAATTAAAAGAATATTATGAAAAAGTTTATAGATTAATATATGAAGGTACATTAGATATAGATCAACCAGGTGATTTAGTAGAATTTCATTCAACAAATATAAATAATGGTAATTCTATAATTGAATTAGAACCATATTTAATATATCCAATTGATAAAATAACACAAGGTAATATAAATATATGGGAAAGTAATGATAATACAGAATGTATAGAAATAAAAATTTTATATAGAGGTCATATAAAATTTTTATTATCATTAAATATTTTACAACCAAATTCTGATGAATTTTTATATTATAAATTTATTAATAATTATTGGATTAAAATTATTAAAGAAGAATTTGATGATAAATATTTTAAAATTTTAAATGAATGTAAAATTAATATTACATCAACATTATATCAATTAGATCATTGTATAATTAAAAAACATAATCCATTTGGTATACCAGCCATAATATTTACACCAGATGTTAATATACATGCAACACAAGTATTAGATGACTTCAATCTTATATGGAGTGATGATGATTTCAATGAATATATACTCGATTGTGTATTGTATTATAATAATGATATACCTGAACTAGTACAAATATACGTTACTAATGGATCCAATCAAAGATATATCTTCTATGAATGTAATAATGGACATTGGATCAATGCCAATGAAGATGAATTCTACGCCAAACTAGGAAATCTAGAAACTGGAAATAATTTCATCCATACACATTATGATCCGATAAACATAAACGAATAAAGCAAAAATTAAAGTCTAACTGAAGTTACAACCTTATCTTTGTCCTGCCGTCAGCTTCTCCACCGAGGTCCAATCCAACTCTTCTTCCACTCGCCGTGGTGGCTCTCCTAATTATTCATCTCTAAAGAGTATAGCCACTCCCGGAGATCGTGGCGGTAGAGAAGGTAGTGATGAAGGTTGTGATGGATCATCCATTATGGGAATGATGGAAGATGGTGCTAAGGATGTGTTGGATCTAACCTCGAGTGGACTACCTGGAAGCGATCCACGGGAGCTGGAAGAAGAGTTGGATTGGACCTCGGTGGAGAAGCTGTCTGCAAGACGAAGGAAGGATGAAGAAGATAGAGGTTGTAACCTCAGGTTGAGGAGTTGTATAACCTTCGGTGGAGTTGTACTTACTGTACGAGTGATTTGATGAATAAAAGTATAATATTCGAGTATTTATCGTATAATTTAACCTATTTTGCCTTAAATTTGTACAGATTATTTCCAGAAATGATTTTATTATTCCCCATTATTTTTAAATTACCCCAGATTCAGAATATTCTGGAATTAGGAATTTCGTAATGATGTCGTTGAAATATCGTATACTAGAGGTTCTATATTGTTCTAATAATTCTATGAAATCATAGTTAATTCAATAATATCATTTGTACATGTTTTTTTTTCACGATATACATTGTTTAGCTGCTGTCTTGATTAATTCAACTATTTATTCCTTTTATAAATAATATGATGATATGCATTCTCAACTATATACAACATTTAAATAAGTTGATTTTTGTTTAAAGGATGCATAAATTTTCGATATTCATCATTGCGTTATGTGAGTATGCCTGTATCGCAGCAAACAATAATGGAAGTTCTGATACTAAGGTAGACCTAGATATTTATTCTAGGAATAGTACAGATAAAGTTAATGTAACCATTAAAGAAGATGGTAATATGATAACATATAAGATTGAACCAAAAGGTAAATATAAAGTTGGTAGATTTACAGATGGTGAGAAGGTAATTTATGAATTAACTCAGCAAGATACCTATAAGTATCTAGAGGTTAAATGCCTTAAATCTACAGATGAGCCAATGTTGGTATCCTTGTGCTATTCACAAGGCATTTGTCGTTCAGAATTACATTATTATTTTCAACACCCTGATGGTTGGAGTGTGATAGATAAAGGTTTTGCTGATTTCCTTGTAGAAAAGATGAAAGCTTGTAAATTAATTAAAAAGGATACTATATTTCATGAGTATAATCAACACATTGGAGAATTGGATAAACAGAGGGTTGAAGTTGATTTAACGAAGGAGGAAGTTCCATCCGGTATTACAAGGAAGGATTGTAAAGAAGGTGATACAGATTCATGTTTATATACTGTTGATGAAAAGACTGTCATCTCCAAAATTGTAATTGGATCCAATGAAGTTTGGAATAAAGGTGATGATTTATATGGATGTTATAAGATGAAAGTATATTACCTACCCCAAGATGAGAAGTTGCTTATATTAGCAATAAAGGGTCCTGCAGGTATGAGATTGACCTTTTGCGGAAAGACATCCGAGGGTAGTTATGGTAAAATTAAAAAGGAAGAATTTGATAATAAAGCCAAAAACATACAAATGAATCCACTAAATGTAGATTTTAAAGAATGTGTTTGTTCAAATTGAGGGTATAAATTTAGACACCAACGTCAATATATTCAAAAGTTTACACATTTAAATATGTTATTTCTTTTATCAAGTTTTATTTTTATTGATTTTATTCCAATGATGAATATTTTATCTGTTGGAAAGATCAAAATTTTAAAAGTTTTGAAGGCCCAATTTATTTATAATGTCTAGTGACAAGAAGGAGAACATATCATTTTAGAATGAATTGACTTGAAAATTTTAAGCATTCCTGTATAGTTATAATTAAATTTAATATATTAAGATTATTACACATATCCTCATGTTGTTAATTAATAATGTAAATTAAACGTTGGTAAAATGGGGGCAATTCCTATTATTTAAAGATGTTTGATATTGTATATGTAATGCCAAAAATAGGCAATTGTAAGCTGTAATTAATCATTTATATTCTTTTTATAATATTATAATAATTTTATGAAGTGTAATTATTTATATATATCTACTATTATCTTATATAGATACTATACTTCATATCATGTTAGTAGTTATATGGTATATATATTATAATAATTATTTATATTAATAGATATATACCATCATACAACTATACATCATCCTTCAATTGTATTTATATATAAGTATATATTATATTAAGAGAGAAATCTTGAATAGACGATGATAATGTAGTGGAAATAGTGTTTTTTATCCCTATAACCCGCTATTATCCCATCTTCTCCACTTGAGGTTACAACACTATTCTCCATACTATCTTCACCTCCAACCTTTCTTTGGTCTTGCAGACAGCTTCCTTTATTTACCTCTCCCTTCGCTTCCCTGATATCAGCTACGGGTGGTCCACTTGAGGTCACATTCAACACATCCTTAGCACCATCTTCCATCATTCCCATAATGGATGATCCATCACAACCTTCATCACTACCTTCACTGCCACGATCTCCGGGAGTGGCTCTACTCTTTAGAGATAGATAATTGGAAGAGCTGACGGCAGGACTGACCTCAGGTGGAGAGGCTCCACGGCGAGTGGAAGAAGAGTTAGATTGGACTTCGAGTGGAATTATGTATTAATAATAGTATTTGTATTATATAAATTGGTTATTAGATTGAGTTTAGTAATTGTGGTGTGAGTTTATTATAGATTTTTTTTTCTTGTGTGAGTTTGATAGATTCTTGATGTAATTGTTGTACGAGTAGTATAGATGATTGTAGATTTTTGAATGGTGTTAGATCGAGTGTAGATTTTTGTAGTGATTGTATACCAATATTTGTTTTAATATTATTATTATTAATAATAATAAATTTATTTAAAAATTTAATGGTAATTTATTATTATCCCATTTAATATATAATTCATTATTAATAATAAATTCAATACCACCAATATTTTTAATAAATTTTTAAATTATTTAATGTATTATCATAATTTTTTATTATACCTTCATTTATACCAATAGACATTATATAAGATATATTTATATTCAAATCATTATTATTTAATAATTTATATACATAATATAATAATGGATCCAATCTTTTACCCCTATAATTCAATGTCCTCTTATATAATCTATATAATGTATTCAATGATACTATACCTTCATCCATCTCATATATAGCCTCACCTTCATCATCATTCTCTATCACTCTAACACTCCGAACACCCAATGTTATATTCCTACCATCAGATTCTACACCTGAAGTCGTTCCTTTGTCTTGCAGACGGCTCTCCACCTGAGGTCTAGTCCTGCCGTCAGCTCTCTTATTTATTTCCCCCTCCGCTTCCCTGAGATCAGCTGCGGGTTCTCCACTTGAGGTTACATCCAACATATCCTTAGCACCATCTTCCATCATTCCCATGATGGATGATCCATCACTACCTTC
The DNA here is from genome assembly GCA_020283715.1 of Cytauxzoon felis. Lineage (NCBI taxonomy): Eukaryota > Apicomplexa > Aconoidasida > Piroplasmida > Theileriidae > Cytauxzoon > Cytauxzoon felis. The sequence goes on from JAIQCW010000077.1 coordinate 43,819, forward strand.
ATCACTACCTTCTCTACCGCCACGATCTCCGGGAGTGGCTCTACTCTTTAGAGATAGGTAATTGGAAGAGCTGTCTGCAAGACCAACGGTGGTTGTAACCTCAGGTGGATGGGATGTATTGATATTATTAGGATGTGCGATATGTTCGAGTCGATTTTTGGATAATTTGAGTAGATTGATGGTGACATGTAATCTATCTTTAGTAATGGTATGATTATTATTAGATTTATATATAATAAGTGGTGGTTTAATTATAATATTTAACATTTTAAATAATTGTTTAATACCAATTAATATATTACCAGTTGGTATATTATTAAATACAGTTTCAACTTTATCTAATAATTTACATGTATCTAATAATTTTAATGATTCATTCAACATATTTAATAATATTTCCACTATATTCTCATCATATTCTAATATCATAATCAATATATTCGCTATATCCCTACTCGTTACATTACCAGATCTTATCTTCATATCAAATCCACTAAACCTATCCAATATCATATGTTCTTCCTTTCCACTCGCCGTTCCACTTGAGGTCCTTCCTTTGTCTTGCAGACGGCTTTCCTTATTTACTTCCCCCTCCGCTTCCCGTAGATCAGCTCCGGGTAATCCACCCCCACTTGAGGTTACATCCAACACATCCTTAGCACCATCTTCCATCATTCCCATGATGGATGATCCATCACTACCCTCTTCACTACCTTCACCGCCACGATCTCCGGGAGTGGCATTACCGTTTACGGGGAGGTAATTGGAAGAGGGCTCCACGCCGAGTGGAACACTGGTTGTAACCTCAAGTGGAGAGCTGACGGCAGGATGTGGAGAATTGAAGGTAACCTCAGGTGGGGCATTATAGTGTTTTTTACCCCCACTATCCCCCATAATAATATCATTATCATTTACATTGAATATTGGTATATTTTTGATATCATCATCGACTATTAGATTGGATGGATTCTTTAATATATTTAATAATGGTAATATATTATTATAATTATTAGGTAATATCCATGATCTTATAGATAAACATTTCAATAAACCATTAAATTCATTACTATTCAATAATGATTGTGATGCCATTAATGGCTCTATAATCTCACATACAACATCTGTACCACCCAATTTCTTCATCTCTATCGCCTCCATTATATTCTCATACAATTCATTCATTACTAAATCATACTCATCCGAATAATTCCTACTCAACTCTAACATATACCTCTTCATCAATCTTACAAATTTAACAGAGGTATCATCTACACCACCTGAGGTCTTTCCACTCGAAGTTCCACCTGAGGTTACATTCCTGCCGTCAGCTCTTCTATTTACTTCCCCCTCAAGCTCCCGTAGATCGCTCTCGGGTCTTCCACTTGAGGTCTCCACTTGAGGTCCACTACTACCTTCTCTACCGCCACGATCTCCGGGAGTGGCTCTACTCTTTAGAGATAGGTAATTGGAAGAGCTGACGGCAGGACTGACCTCAGGTGGAGAGCCACCACGGCGAGTGGGATCAATGGTTGTAACCTCAGGTGGAGGACGAAAAGAGTTGGATTGGACTTCGGGTGGATGTGTTGTGAGTAGATGTTCGAGTCGATTTTTGACATCATTGGTATTTTTTCCGAGTAGTTCTGCGATATAGCTGTATGGTTCTTGTAGGAATGAGAATTTTTGATAGTATTTGAGTAGTGCATTATCATCATCTGGGTTCCATTGTTTATATGTGTATTGATTTTTATTTATATTATGTTCTTTGATGACATCATATATTGTCCAATCATCATAGATTAGCATATCTTTTAATATTGTATAATTATTATAATTTGTTAACATTGGTATTATATTATCTTTACTACATACATTTAATATACCTTTTGTATTCATTGATGATTTATTAAAAAATAATTCTATTGGTAAAAATAAATTTCCCCCACTTTCGTCATCATCCCCATCCCCACAAATTAGCCAATTATCGAAGAATTTTTCGAGTATATTGATACAGAATTCTCCAATCCATCTCCAGTATGCATTTTGCCAAATACATTTATCATTGATGATATTATAGAAGATGTAGAAATATTTTAAATCATACATGATAGGTATAGGTATTAATTCTAGATGACTAATTAGAAGATCATTTAAATCATTGGAATTATTACGATAATCTGATAATAGTATTAAACAATTATATACTATTCTACCACAATATAAAATATCATTTGAAGTAGAGGGAGAAGTGGTGGGAGATGTGGAGGAAGAAGGTGCATTAGTATTTTTTGTAGAATAGACATTATTAGCATCACATGTAACAGTTTTCAAATTATAATCACCACCACTACCCTCATCACTTCCATCATCATCACTTCCTTCATCATAAATATCCATAGTATTAAATCTTGAATTACGTTGTATATTAAAAGTTATAGGGCCTAATATTTTAATAATTTTATGTAATGTATGTATAGATGATAATGCAAATGTAAATAAATTAATATCATGTGATGTATATTTAAAATTTTTTAATATCCAATAAATAGCTAATTTTATATTATTAGATAAATAAGTAGATAATAATTGACGACAAATAGTATTTACATGTAAATTATTATTACATAACATATATATTAATATTAAATCACTATAAAAACTACGTAATGATGATATACCACTTATACTTGTTAATTTTCTCATTGATTCTTTACGTATTAAATTCCATAAATAATTACATGTTACTTTAGCCATTATATTATTATTACCTATATATCTTCTTAATGCTAATAATACAAATGCTTCAGGTATAGGATCTAAATTTTTATTTTTCCTTTTTTCATTCTCTATACTATATAAACAACGATAATATGTTATTATCCATGTATGTATATCCATCAATATATCTATATCATATTCTTCATTATAACGCTCTTTAACATCCCTCATTATATCACTATAACATAATGATAATAATAAACCCAATTCATAATATAATACAGGCTCCTCACTTGACCAATAACAATGCTCAAAATCTGAATCTATACCTATCAATGAATGCAACTCCAATTGCAAACCCTTCACATCCGATATAACACATGAATCACCAGATGAACCTATTATTATCAGTTATAACAAAAATTTATTGAAATATACTACACCCGAAGTCCAGTACTACTCTTGTTCCACTCGCCGTGGTGGCTCTTCCATTTACTTCCCCCTACGCTTCCCTGAGATCAGCTGCGGGTTCCACTTGAGGTTACATCCAACACATCCTTAGCACCATCTTCCATCATTCCCATGATGGATGATCCATCACTACCTTCTACTCTACCTCCAAAATTTGAAGGAATTCCATCATTTCTGGGGAAACTACTGAAGATTACTCAATGACTATTGAATGAATTTCTAATGTCAATACTTCATTCAAAAGGACTACGTCGATTCTATCGAGTATACTGAACATCACTTCATTCCAATTAATATTCATTGAGATATCCCAACAAACATGAATTACGTCACTTTATTCTTATCTCATCGAGATTAGTACTAGACCTC